>PJEM01009983.1:0-66500 GCA_004023845.1 Helogale parvula | reverse complement strand
CAGAGTCTCTCAAACCGGGCCTTGTTTCCATATCTCTCTAAAGAGTATATCTGTCTATTTTTTTCCCCATCAAAGTCCTCTTCACTGTGTGACTGTCTATTCTTTTAGACTGAGAAACAGCTTTAGGTGAGTTGAGTGAGACCGGACTGTGAGGCAGAGGATTCTCACTAGCAGCATGATCCCGGGAGCGAATCCACTTTTTCTAATTATCATTAATCTCTTGTACAAGGTGTCTGTTTGGGCGGGGGTGGGAGGGCGGGTCTGGTATTAGAATTAGCCTTTGTTGCCTAGAAAACTCACTGTCCTATTGCGTCTGACTCTACCCTTTTCTAAATGCTTCTTTTCCCAACTCACCTTTTATTGTTTTTTCTTTCTTTCTTTCTTTCTTTCTTTCTTTCTTTCTTTCTCTCTCTCTCTTTCTTTCTTTTTTATTTTTAAAGCATATAACCTGTTTTGAAGAGCCAAGAAGTCTCTGGCTATTACCTTATCAGATGTTTCACATTTGCTGCATTTACACCGGGGCACATGGGTATGTGGTAGCCTGCCCGGATGGCTGCAATCCCATGAAAGAGATGGCTCATGGGTTGAGCCCTTTTTTCCTTCCAATGCCCAGCAAGCCTGCCTGACAGCTTTGGAAATTCTAGTTCACAGCCAAGCTTTACATTTTTAAATGCGACAAAACCTTGCTGGGTATGAACAAATTCCAAAGTCCAAGGGCCATTTCATCAGAGCATTCATGTTGTAGCGTCCTGGGCCCTTTTACATGCCTGACAGATAGGAGAGAATTCGTGGAGTTGCCGGAAGCCATGACCTCATGTAAAGACACAGGGATGAAAGAAAACACATCCATCTTTTAAGCTTCCTTTTTGGGGGGGGGCCAGAATGGACTATGCCGGCTATTTGGCTCTCTGTTGACCAGAGGAATGACATTTTGGAGCACAAATGTGGGAAACCCAGATGTCTCCACTTTATCCAAATTTGAAAAATATTTCTATTGGAAAAACTGAGACAGAGGTTGGGAAAAAGCCAAACTCTGTGACACATGATGATGAACACCAGGACTGGAAAGGATGACCACAATAAGGTGAATCTTTTATAAAGATCTCCATAGAAATTAGTCCCTAACAATTTAACACCCCAGGAGGCTGGCACTGTTACCCCCATTTTATAGATCTCGGGGATTCTGAGATTTCCACTTTCCAATCATCTGAACACCCCCTGCCCGCATCTATCCGCTGAGCCCAGGCATTTCAAGCCTCAGTAATTTGTACTTTCTGTGTATTACACTTGAGGCATGTGCTTCCCTCCGGGGACAGAGTCTGCTCCAGCCAAAGAGTCTGGGGGGACCAAGTATCCCTTTCTTTCAGTCTTGTCTCTATTCCCAGCCCAGACTCATCCCATCCGTGCCCTACCCTCCATCTGTCCCCGACATCCGGAACATGCCAATGGTGTGCTAGCATTTCGTGATGGGTCCCTGATGCTACTATCTCAGCCCAGGTCCTGAGGTTTGAGAAATGGGGCCTCAGCCTCTTTTCTCTTCTTTGTACCTTATCTGTTACTAAGGTGGCCTAAGTTTCCAGTTTTATCAGAAAGTTTATTCAGACTGATCTCCTCTGATCCTACCAGGCACTCTGTCCCTCAGACACCCCTTGCAGCTTTCATGACACCGAGACGTGACTTCTGTTCCCCAGGGCTCAGAAACACCCCTCAAACTCTAGCCTCACCTGCCCCCCATGCCTCTGAAGCCCTAGATCACTTCAGGAAGACACACATAGATCTTTGAAACTGGTGGAGATGGAGAAGGAGGACAATGAAGATGAGGGGGGAGTTCTGAGCAAATGGAAAGCGTTAGAAAGCAGACCATTCACCCACATGGAGTCAACCTTGAAGGACCGGAGTTAGCTCAGGAGGGAGAAGATGGGACTCAGATAAAGAAGGGAGAGTAAATCAACACACCCTTGGCAAAGGAGAAGGCGTCCTGGAGAATGAGAAAAAGAAGAGCAAGAAAACACAAAGCCCCAAAACTAAGTCTACTCCCGAAGGTCTGAGACAAGACAGCAGAGCATCCAGAGATACTCCTGGAAGGAGAGGGCAGCTTGGACCTTGGTCCTTCCTGCCCTGTCTCCTTCCTGGACTGATCGGTCGCACACAGGTACCTCCCAGCCCGGAGCGCGGCCCCATACCTGTCACGGTGAGCCTGGTGCCCATCCCAAAGTGGAGGGGTGAGTTATAGGAGCACATGGGCGGGAAGCTGTGGTAAAACCTGGGGAGGCAGTGTCCTGCCCGAGGGCAATCCCAGCTCCCAGGCAGCGGCTCTGCCACATTCTCTGCTTGTATGTGTGGCTCTGAACCAGATGGGTTCCATTAAGAGAGAGTCCAGGCATGTGATGGGGAAAGAGGAGGTGGCTCAGGATGGGCGCAGGAAGGATGACCAAGGAAAGAGCAAGGAGGTAACATGAAGGACTGAAGACTCGGGGAGGAGAAATAGAGGGTCCAAATGAGCCACGCCAAGAGCACTGGCAGCCGTAGCTCCCTGGAGAATCTCCCCAGGGATCGGAGCGTTTACCTGACCCGACAACCAGGGGTGTGGAGAGAGACAGGGTCCCCGGGTCCCAGGGACAACGGCTCTGCCACCTTGGTCCTGTTCCTTACCTAAGACAGAGAGTTGAGTCCCATCTCCAAAGTACTGTGGCTGGTTGTTCCACAGCATAACAAGAGTGTGGCAAACCCAGAACTGCTATCTGGGCCCTTTCCTTCCTGAAGCCGGCATCCACCCAAGCTCCTGGGGACTCTTGAACCTGACCTGCTCACCCTCACTCTCTGCGCCTCTTCCCTGCTGTGCCTCTGTCCCTACCCTACCTATCTCAGGAGTCCTCTTGGGACTCTATTCTTCCAGCACACTACACCCTCAGGGAGGCCACTTACTTACCCAAGACAGAGAGCTTGGTTCCACTTCCAAAAACTTGTTTGTCATTGTTACACAACACTGCAGGCTGGTAGGAAAAGTGCCTGCCTGCGTCTGATTCCTGCTTTCCCAAGTGTACCTGCCCGCTCTCTTCTCCCTTTCCTTAGCAGAATTTTGGTACTGGGAGGCAGAGACGGGACGGATGTGTAGCCCATTTGGCCATGTGACCCCCATCTCTTTCTCCTGTGTCCCCCTCCTTTCTGAGCGAGGGAAGGAAGCAAACAGCAAGACGCAGCTAGCTGTAAAGCCAGAGGCTTCCCATCTACCATGACCATGACAGCATGCCCTCTGAGGAGACAGGAGATGGACAAGGTGACCCCAAGAGGAGATTACTTGCTTCCCAGCTTGGGACCCCAGACTTGGTATGGCCGGTCTGTGAAAGTGCTAGAGATGGAGGCTGTCCCCTCCTGATTGCATCAAGACAAGAATTCAGATCTTTCTGATAAACATGTCTTTAAGCTAAGCCCCCAGAATGGAGGCTCCATCCCGACCCCTGCCCCTCCTTGACGGTTCCCAGCCCTCTAGCCTTGAAGAGCTTACCTACAACAGTGAGCCGGCTCCCTTCCCCAAAATAGACGGTTTCTCCATAGCACAGCCTCCCAGACCCACTTCAGAACCTCCCCCTGACTGCTGAGCTCCGGTGGGATTCAGGGACAGATTGGGGTGTTTGTGGATCTCCTTGCTCATAAGGTGCCAGCCCTACTTCCCATACTCCCCACTCCCTTCCAGAGCATGCCCACGCGCACGGACAGTCAGGAAAAAGGAGACGGTGTGGCTGCTTATGCAATCCAGAGCAAGGGAGGATATGAAGCCCTACAGAGAGTTCCAGTCAGCGAGGAAGGTGGACCAGCATCAGGGCTTATTGATTGCCTTCTGGGCTTTCTCAAGATTTCCCCTGGCAGGTAACTACTCTGAGAGGGCAGCACTATCTCCTCTCCCCTCTGCAGGGACCACTGAGGCTCAGCTCCAAGTTCACAGAGGACCCCCGGTGGCTGCGTGGATTTACCTGGCCCGGACCGTCCTAGCACTGGTTGCCAGACGACATCTCCTTGACCAGGACCCAGGAGCTGAGTGCTCCCTTCCCTCCCACATTTCCTGGGACAGAATCCTCCCCATCACACCCGGCCTGGAGTCCCCACAGTCTTACCAACAACTGTCAGCTTGGTCCCTGCGCCGAAGTAATAATCATAGCACATCAGAATATGGCCACTCTAAAATGGACACTTTGGATCTGCTTTCCCCTGTGAGGGACAGAGTATGTCTTACCTATAACTGTGAGCCTGGTGCCTGCTCCAAAGAAAACTTCAGTGTTCACACAGTGACACCAGGCAAGGAGGCAAACAAATTTGAGGCGTGGAAAGAAGAAGGGACCATAATTGATGTCTGGAGGATTTTGGGAGAAGAAATCTCTCCCGTGCTTCACATATTGTATAGAACATTTTCACTCTGACTCTTGGGGCCACAGAGCGTGGCCAGAGCCTATCTAGAGGGTTTTACGCTGCTTTCTCGATTTCTTCTGTGGGTGCATTAAAAGGATGTGAGTCTGGAGAAAAAGCAGGGTCCTAGAGCCACTGACCATGTCCATGGAGTGTGGGGACATCTCTGGCTTCTTCCTCTGTAGACTGAGCCACCCCCCACGTACCTTCCCCTTGATCTTGCCCCGGAGTCTGTGGGGCTTGGGATGAAGGAATCTCCCTGAGTCCTTCCCCCGAGGGGCCACTGAGGCATTCTTCATTCGTCTGGGCTCTCTGCCTGGAAGCTTCAGTCCGGGTCCAAGCCTGTCCTTATCCATGGTCGTGGCTTGGCAGGTGAACAATGGCGAGGCAGAGGCGTTCTGACCCGAACCACCCTGGGGCCTGTGACTGAGGAAAGAAGTGGAGGGACTGTGGGTTGGGATAGGCAGAAAGGTTTTTGTAAAGCTTCCTCGTAGAGTTGAATCACCGTGGCCCCCCTGTCCCCACAATGTTACAGCTTTGTACAAAAAACGCCCCCTCCCATGGTTCTGCCCATCAGAGCCTGGAAGAAACCACCAGAGCAGCTGCTCCTGCAAGGGCATTGGAGGGTGGATCAGTGACATCACTCCCCCTGGGGCGAGGTGGTGGCAGGGGCGCAGACCTGACCCGCGAGGGGCTCCTCCCCACCCCCATGCCCTTCCTTCAGGACGTTCTTGGCTCCTCAGAGCTGTGTGTCTTTGCAAGGCTGGCTGCTGCAGGGGCTGGTTTTCCCCGGTTTCCGCCCCTCTGCAGGTTGACGTCACTGTGGGGACCCACCCTCCCAAGAGGCAGGAGCCCCCCTTCTGCCCAGGGCCTGCCCCAGGGTGTGTCACTCAGAGGCCACACCTTTCACCCGGGAATGGGATCCTTCAATACCCAGACCCTTTGGCCCAACTTGATAACCTCTAGGGTGGTGTGGAGGGGAACTGACCTTGAGCTATGCTGCAGGGGTGGATGGAGTGAGTGGGGCATGCAGGGCTCCCTAGGCAGAGACCATACAACAGCTCCAGCTTATTTCCAAGAGAGTGTGGGAGAGCTCCTGGGTGTTGTCAGCCATCGCTCTTCTCCTGGACTTCAGATGTCAGGATCAGGAAAAGGGAGCTGGGGACATGGATGTGGACAGCAGCATGCTTAAAGTCTCGGGAATATGCAAGCCCTGGTCACAGCCTTCCCCTCTTTTCCCTGAGGGGCAGACATATTTAAGTTGCTGGTAGATGTTTCATTTTTCTGCACAAGATGACCTTGAAATTTAACCTCCAGTTAAGTGGCCCGGATCCTATTTTATTTGATGGTGCTTCCTTTTACTGCCTTTCAAACTATGAGGTTTCAAACTATTAAAATCTAGAAGAAAACAAAAAGAGAGAGACCAAACGTCACTCCAGAAGGATGACACACTTCCGTGGAAAATATACACAGAATCCAAAGAGAAATGACAATATGGGAAGAACATTTGCAGTCCTCATCATGAGGGCCGATCGCCCCAGTATATGATGAACTCCTAGAAATCAGTAAGAAAATAATCCAGCAGCACAATAAAAATGGCAAAGAACAGATGGTTCAGAGAAAAAGATATGCAAATTGTGCTTCGCCATAGGAAAAAATCTTGCGAAAGAAAACTGCACTGAAATATCTCTGTGCAGCAATGTGACTGACAAAACTGAATTAGGGAAGACATTCTCTTAGTTGGTGTGTGGCGGGATATTCATTTCTACACATATAAGGAGACAACGTAAGTGGGGACCAATTTGGAAGTATCAATGAAAATTGTAAATGCAATTACTTTTTCACCTGGAAATCCGACATCTGGGCGTTTATCCTGTAATTAATCTTGCAGCAAATAAAAAATGTTTGTAAAATATTTGCATTATCTGGGGATAGCAAGGAGATTGGGGAAAGAGCAGTGCCCATCAGAAGGAACTCGATAAATGATCTGTGATACATCCACAAAATGAAATATTACTCAATGCTAAAAAAAAAACCAATGCAAATGTTTTATTGCTACAGAAAGTTTTCTAAGATATATTGTTAACTGGAGAAAAAGGAAGCTACAGATTAGCATTCCTGTACATTGTCTTGTGTCCAGCAAAGGGGAGGGGGAATAAGAATTCTACATCTGTTTGCTTGCTTCTGCATAAAAATACATGAGAATGATACAAAAGAAACTGAGCAAAGTAACTGCCTACTAAGAATGACTGGAGGAGACAGAAACAAGGTAGAAGTAAAAGTAGCATATTTCAGTCTCAACTTTATTGTATTGTTTCAGTTCTTGAACCAGAAAACTATATGATCTATTTAAAATAAAACTTTAAAAATTTTAAGAAAATGCAAGGAAAGGGTTGCTTTAAGTAATATTTTGAAATGTGCTGCTTAAAAAAAAACTACTTGTGTAATTTACAAAGTCATTGTTTTTTCCACAGAAGATCAGTTCACTTAAGAAGATGTATTATGGTCCCAACTTTACTTACTGGACCTCAAATCCCTCAGGAAGCTTGTGAAAAGTGCTTATTTTGGGATATTTTGTATTAAAAATCTCTAGTATTGGGGTTACTGATAATGTATTTAAGTTAACAATCAAACACAAAATTACCCTGGGTGTTTCCCAGGTGCTTGGGACACACTGCTTGTCCCCCGACAAGGAGAAGGGCAGGCGTCAGCCGTGAAGAACGTCAGAGTGCTATCTGGCGGTGTCACCAGCTGGGTACAATAGTATGGCTCTTAGAATTTAGGGGAAAAAGGAAAAAAGAGGCAGTTTGTGCATTGTGCTCATGAACAGTGGTGAATCTCACAACGCTCTGCCAAGAACCTGAATAGAAGGTCATGGATGGCCTTTATCGAGGGGAAAGCGGCAAGTTTTCTTCTTTAATCCATCCATTCCCATGTTGAGAAACTCTTTCTCCAATGTAACAACTTATTTTGATCTATTTCCATTTCCCTGTCTTATTTGGCTCTTTTGCTTATCAGTAATATACCCTCTAGGTAAGTTTCCTTTTGACCATCTAGCTGGGGACCCTCAACCAGACTGGCCTTACACAGAATCCCACTCTACCTTGGTGTCACAGCTACTTTGGTGTTTGTCCCACCTTTGCTACTCAGTCACACTGTCAATATGCATAAATGCACATGAAGCTTTTCTTTAAAAAGGTTTATTTATTTTTGAGAGAATAAGAGAGAGTATGAGCTAGTGGGGGAGGAGCAGAGAAAGAAGGGGTAGAAAATGTCAAGCAGGCTCCGCTCTGTCAGTGCAGATCCTGATGCAGGGCTTGCTCTCACAAATCACAAGATAAGGACCTGAGCTGAAGTTGAGAATCCGTTGCCTAACCAACCGCCGTGTCCCAAAGCCCTTTTTCCTCCTGTGAGAGGAGTTTAGCTGGTTAGGCAGGGGTGGGGGGTGGGGGGAATGGAGAGAGGTAGGGGGTTATTTATCATTTTGGGCAGCAGGGGGCAGCCTTTCCTTATTTATTTTAGACCAAAGTCATTGCCATCGCGGTGTAGCCACTTGAGGGCGTGAGAAGAATGTGGTTAGTGCCTGAGGGGGCCCCACCCCAGGGGGAAACTGGGCGACCTGCCTGCCTTTCTCAAGCCTGAAGTGTGGGCAGGAGATAAACAAATTGTATCTCACATGTGGGTAATTCTTGAAACTTTCCAAGTGCATTCCTAGATTCATTTAAACTCCAAATGTGTCTCCTGATTTCCTCAGATGAAATTGAGATCTGAAGAGGCTAAATGAGTTGCCCCAAGTCCTGCATAAGGAAGTGACAGAGCTGGCACTGAAACCCAGTCCTCCCCGTTTAAGTTCTAGGGCTCTGCTGGGGCTACTGCAGGCCACTGAGGTCCCCACCCCTCAGGGAAGCCCACCTCCTGGGGCCGGACTGCCTGGACGCCCACTCACCCAGGCCCTCATCCTACATCTGTGAGGCGCTGGGCAAGTTCCCAAGCCCCTTTAATAATAATACCACCTGCCTTATGGAGTTCTTGAGAGACCTAAATCAGATAATACACATAAAGCTTTATTAAGGTGCCTGAATATAGCTAGTAAACATGTTAGGGACCATTGCTTTCACAGAGAGCACTGGCCTAGGGTTGCCTCTCCTGCACTGCATCTCAAGCTTCAGCATGCATCGGAAGGACATGGAAGTCTTGTAAAAATGCAAGAGGCTGGGCTCCATCTCAGAATTTCTGACTCAGGAGGTCTGGGAAGGGTGCTGGAATTTGCGCTTCTCCTAAATTCCCAGGTGGTGCTGGTGCCGCTGGTCCCAGATTTCCCTCTGGAGAGCCATTGTTCTGGAAGGCACTTTCTTTCTTCTGTACATTTCCCTCCAGTCCTAGCTCATACTTTAATCATTCAATCACTGGGTGCCTATTATATTGTAGATGGTGTTTAATCACTAGATGTGCCAGAATGAGGAAGACAAGGTTACTTGCCCAAGGAGCTCACCATTGAATGCCAAGTAGATGCATCCACAGTTACTAGGCAGCACGATCAGGACTGACCACTTTAAGCAAGCAGTGGGAGGATGAAGAGGAGGAGGACTCCTCGCTCAGACCGCAGGGCCAACAGGGCCAGCACAGGGCAGTGGGAAGAGGACCCCAGAGCAGGAAGAGTCAGAATTTCCTAAAGAGGGTGAAGGGGCAGATGGGAAGGGCATCCAGCCAGATGGACCAGTAACACTCAGAGCTAAAGGTGAGAGGGCCGTGGCTTGTTGGAGGAGCCACCGGGATTTCTGAGCATCTGAGCAGAGACAGAAAGGAGAGGAGTGGAGAGAGACGGAAGATGGAAATGTAGGCGGGGCGGGGAAGGACCTCCCATCTGCAGGATAAAGAACTCAGGTTCTGTTTTAGCTGTGGGAGGTCAGGAGCCTGGGTCATGTGCAGGACTTCTGTGACAGCAGTGCTGGAAGATGGCCAGGGACCAGAGCCCCCGCGAAGTGCAAGGAGGCAGGGAATGGCCTGGAAGTCTGTGGAGGAGCAGAGCCAGTGGCCAGGCAGCATCTCAGACCCCAGCAGCAGTGGGAAAGACAGCGAGGTGGATAGAGAGAGCCCAGGCTTCCGGGCCAGGCTAATGAGGAGCCCAAGTCCAGATTTATCATCCGCTGGAAGAGGGACCTGAAAAGCTGAAAGCTTCTCCGAACCTTTGCTTTCTTGTCTGTACCACTGGAATAATAACCACTGCAGACGCAAGAGGGGACCAGACGTAAAGATGTCTGTAAAGTGCCCAGCGTTGTGGACACACATTGTTATCGTTACATGGGATGACTAAGGGGCAGATTTCCCCGGAGTGTAGGGGCTGTTTGCTCCCTTAGACACAGGAGCACGTTGTGGGGCAAAGGGTCCAGTGCAGTACAACCGGGGCTAGAAAGATCACGTGTACGGGGCGGGGGTGGGGGACTCAACAGAGGCCAAGGTGATTGGCACAAGGGTTTCCGAGGTGATTAGCTCTGGGTCCCAGTGAAAGGAGGTAGTGAGACCCCGCAAACTATGACCAGTGTGGGCGCACATGAGCCCAGCAGTCCAGACCCGGGAAATGCCAAGGTCATGGAACCTCTTTAGCACAGCCTTCTGCAATGCATTGTTCTCTAGTAAATAGCCCCTCCCCATTGCCTCCTACTTATTATTATTTTTTTTAGATTCCATCTCTTCTCATGCTGCTAAACTAGTACTCCATGGAACACATCTTGGGAACTGGGGCATTCTGTTGGTCTTTAAGGGGTAGAGCCCTGTCTGGCCTCAGACGGGGTGGGGAGGCCCACAGAACGAGGGGCTAGGAGGGAGCAGGCGCAGACACAGACAGTTGTGAGAGGCTCACTTTATTAATACGGGGACGGCAGGGACCCTGGGGACTTTAGCTGTTGGCAGCGATGGTCTCCTTAATCCAGTCTACAAAGTTGCACACCTTGGTGTAGACTCCAGGCTTGTTCTTCTGGGCGCAGCCATAGCCCCAGGAGACGATGCCCTGGAGCTCTCCTTGGCAGACCACAGGGCCACCAGAGTCACCCTGGGGAGGATGAAGATGGGACAAGTTTTAGGAAGGAGAAAAGGGTAAATAGAGCCATATACAGTCTGAACCTTAGAAGACTGCATTCTGGTCAGGTCTGTGGCTCCCCACCTCTCCTGTGGTGGCCCCTTCTCAGGTCTAACTTGAGGATGACTGTCACACAGACTAGCCCTCCTCGCTCCCTTATGAGTTTACTGCACAGAGCCCTCCTCCACAGCCCTGGTCAGGGGTCTCAGCGTGGGGAGGGGCCGAGTCACCTGGCAGGAGTCCTTGCCTCCCTCGAGGAAGCCAGCGCAAACCATGTTCTCGGTGATCTGCCCGGGGTAGGAGGCTTCACACTGGGCCTCACTCAGCAGTGGGGCGTCCAGGCACTGCAGCAGCTCAGGGTAGTTGACTTTGAGGAGCAGGAAGAGATCAAGGGAAAGAGAAATGGGAGTCAGGCCGGGATAGGGGATAGCAATCCAGTGCTAAACATGGAGGGCAGCCAGGAGAGGACTCCAAGAACATAAGCCTCAGCAAGAAATGATGGAGTTCTGTTCTCAGAATAATTGCTGCTGAACCCCTCCCACCCCCAGACATGACAATAGCAAGGGCTATATTTGTCTTATATTTTGGTTCTAGGGAGTCAACTCCTTAAAGCTTTGCCTCTTTCTAGCACCTAGCCCAGAGCTCGGAGTGTAGTGGGATTCAAGGTCAGGGGCATGCTGGGTTCTGGGAAGTGTGGGGGAAGTTGGAGGATAAAGCAGTGGGGGTCCCACTCACCACCAGAGCTCAGGGTGTTGCCCCAGCCGGAGATGAGGCACTGGGTGCCAGCAGGTGCACAGGCGGAGGGCAGAGATATGGTGGACACCCGGCCAGTGATGGTTGCCGCCGAGGAGAGCTTGATGAGCATGATGTCATTGTCCAGGGTCCAGCTATTATATCTGGGGTGGCGGATGACCTTGGCCGAGTTGATGAACTGCTCGTCTCCCTCCAGGACTTCGATGTTGAACTCTCCGAGCCTCACCTGGATGCGGCTGTCGGGAAGAGAAGCGTGGGGAAACCCTCTTCACATGCCCACATTTCCCCAGGGTCCTCGAGCTCCCTGCTCACGGCTGGGACTGTGGCAATATTACCGGGCAGGAGAGGGGTGGTGGGTCAGTGCAGGTGTGAGACCGAGAACTTCCTGCTTGAGAGGTAGGTGGTCATGGAGCAGGGATGAGGTGAAGGAGTCCAGTGGGGACTGCTTCTCAGCCTGCTTTTCCAGCCGGCACCCCAGCCACAGATGACCTGCTAGAAGCTTCCCGTGCATCCCTCATTCTCTGTTAACTTTGCTAACCACACGCAGTGACCTCTATTCCCTCCCTTCTTGGTCTGATAAGTGCCATCATCTTGCATGAACTCATCCAGGGGTTCAGACTGTTGTCCCAGGACCTGCAGCCTCAGTGCCACCTGAGAACTTATTCGAAGTACAGCGGTTTAGTCCCCTCCCCCTGCTCCGGACCTGCTGAATCAGAAGCTCTGGTGTGGGGCCCAGTGGCCCATGTTTTAGAAGCCTTTCAGATGACTCTGATGGAAAACCTTGGTCTAGGCAAAGATCCTCAGCTCTGTCACAGAGTAGAGTCACCAAGGGTGGAGAGCATTAAAAACTCACCAGTATTCAGACCCCTCTTCCTGAAAATTCTGAGTTAAGCACCCTGGGATAGGACCCAGGCATCAGTATTGTTTGAACAGATCCTAGGTAACTTCAGGGTGTAGTCAACTGGCAGAGGTGACTCGTACAAGATCCTTGCTGCTTTCCCATCGGACCTGACCACCCCCAAAAGAGTCCCTCCTTACTTTCCTGACCCATCACCTTTACTGTTTCATCCATTTGCTTTGGATGTGAGTGATTTTCTATCCAGTGCCTTTCTTCACCCCCTCACTTCTGTGAGTGGGCGGCTGGTGACAACCTCACCTCTCCATCCCTCCATCTTCTCCAACCTCAGCACTCCTGGCTGACCCCGGCACCTGAGAGGGCTCTGGGTGAGGGGGACCCAGCACTTACGACTTGTAGCAGTGAGCCGCGGACACCACCCACTCATTACTGATGAGGGAGCCGCCGCAGAAGTGGTAGCCAGAGTTCAGGGACACCTGGTAGGGGACGGAGTTCTCCTCACAGGTGTAGCCCCCGACGATCTTGTCATCGTCGTCAGTGGGGAAAGCAACTTGGATAGAGATAGAAAGGGAGAACCCAATTCAGCAGGTGTTGGCAGGGGTAGGGGGAGCCTGGAGCCCTGTGGTTGGATCCTGCTAACTGAGAGTCCTCAACAAGCGTAGAGATGACAGGTCTGCGGGCAGCGGACATTACATCCCCAGTAGGGGCTGCAATGTGTGGCTCTCCCGAGTCTCTCTGTGCGTCTGCATGCTTCTTATTCATCATTGCTCCTCATGGCTGTTTGAGCCCCAGATTGTCAGGATGGGCTGGTCTAGCAAGGAAAATCTGGCTAAGTAGTCCTGGCTGTACCCAGCTTTTCCCATAGCTAAAAGTCTGCAGGAGCCATCAGACCCTTTAGGCAGGACAAAGGCAGGCCAACTGCTATTGCCTAACAGAACAGTGATTCTTAACCTTGGCTACACACTTGGGAATCCTAAAGTCTTTTAGGAAATTTGAAAATTCAATGCACAGGGGATCCTGGGTGGCTCAGTCATTTAAGTGTCCGACTCTTGATCTTGGCTCAGGTCATGATCTCACAGTTGCGGATCGAGCCCTGCAAAGGGCTCTATGCTGACAGTGCAGAGCCTGCTTGGGATTCTCTCTCTCCTTCTTTCTCCTCCTCCCTTGCTCACTCTTGCTATCTCTCTCTCTCTCGCTCTCTCTCTCTCTCTCTCCCTCTTTCTCTCTCTCTTTCAAAATAAATAAAATAAAAAATTTAAAAAAATCAATGCATAGGCCACACCCCAGACCAACTATATCAGGATTTGTAAGGATAGGACTCTGGCATGTGCATTCTTTCCACTTCTCTAGACATGCCTGGGGTTGAGGACAGCTACAGGGGAGTGATCGGAGAGTCACAAGGACCAATCCTCAAGACCCCTGGTTTATTTCATAAACCACTGGCACCTGGTCTCCCTTTCCAGCCTCTTCCAACAAAGTCCAAAATGGGTCAATCATGGGGTTGGGAGTGAAGTCAGCACAAGATGGGAGCGTCTTACAGAGAGCCCAAGAGTGAGAAAGAGGGCTCCCCGGCAGGAGAGAGAGACTATCAGAACCCAGGTAAACACAGAAGAGCAGCAAGAGTGGGGCAGGCATGTCTGCGGGAGAGGGGCACATGGGGCCTGAAGCCATGCATGGCACTCACCAGCAGCTCCCACGAAAGCAAGGATCAGGAATGGATTCATGGTGGCAGAAGTAGAACTGAGTGGGTAGTGGGGAAGCTTTTATACCTCCCCAAATGAGGGCGAGGGGTGTGTGTGAGGGCGGAGGGCCGCTGCTCCTTCCAGGACAAACACACCTGTAACTTTCCCTTCCCAGGGCCTGGCCTCAGCTCTGTGTTTGGCCATCTGTGGATTCATGACCCACAGGTGATAAGAAAACTTAGCTTGTGAGGGCAGAGAGGAAGACCAGCTAACTCCTGGGAGCATTCTGGGGTGAGGGGAAGAAGCCAACCCCCCATATGTCACAGCTGGACCTTCTTAAGCTGAGATGAGAGGAGGAGGAAGAATGGCCTGGGCCCTCTGATCCCATGTAGATTTATTTAACTTACTGTAAGCAAGAGCTGGTATCGGAAGCAAATTTGGCTGCTAGTGACCTGGAGCCCCCCCAAGGGAGAGAAGTTTTGTCTAAGTCTTGTATCTGTAAGCACGAAGACTTAGACAAAGTCTAAACCACTAGGTAGGAAGGTCACATTCAGGGCTTTGGGGAACGAGCATCCCAATGTCAAGAGATGATGAGAAGGGAGAGGCAGAGTTTCTTGGGAATCTGGGCTTTCAGCTGACTTTCCTTCCTAGCAAGGCTTGCGGACAGGAGCATTTGGAAGGAGAAATTAAGTAGGCATTTACCTGATATATTTGGAGGATGGAAGACCAATATCACATCCCTCCTTGTCCCCCTATTAGGACCTTGATCTCTCTCATCATTCACACGGTCTTGGGTTTTCTCTAAGCAACCTCATGGCTGCCCTGGGAAGCTGCAGCAGCAGTAATGAAAAGTTCCCTCCTGCTAGGGGCTGGCAGCCTGAGCTCCAGATCAGATATTAAAAAGGGTTTGGACAGTGGTAAATCTGGGTTCTGATTAGAGAATGAGCAGTAGGGAGAGAGATTAGCGCATAGTGAAGGGGTCGAGTATTCGATCATCAATAACAAAAAAAGAATGGGGGAATTCTGGAATTTTCTATTTTAGATGCAGTGAGGCTATGGTGCTGGCCTCAGTACAGAGTTCATTTTCCCAGAAATGACTTCTATTTGGGATGTGTGATGGCCACCAAGACACAACCTTATAATCTATGGAGGCATAACTAGACCAAAGGGGAATAGACATGGAGTTCAGTGTCAAGTGAATTACGTGAGCCAGGTGGAGGAGCTATCTTATGAAGATACTTCTCCTTCTCAGCTCCTCTGAGCTCCCGGGAGGTGAAGGGCTGGGGTGGGCATAGCTCATGTTTGCATTCTATGAAAGGTGGAACTGAGTAAATGTCCTGGAGGTGGTGAACAAGGTGAAAAAGGCCCAGGAGTCTGGTGGTGAGACAGGAAGTAGGCTGGGGGAATGGAGTACATGAAAACTAGCAGAATTTGGGGAAAACACCACTGTGGGACTCGTGGTGTTGGGAGTGGCCCATAGGATGTCTTCTGGTCCCACGCCTGGCATGGCTGGAGGCCAGCTTCCCCACCACAGGGAACCCGCTGCTCAGAGCTCTGGACTTTCCTATCATAGCCCTTTTCATCCTGATGGGCTCACACGTCTGTGTGAAGGTGCTATATTTGCACAGTGCCTGACAGCTTTTAACGAGCTTTCACACACAAACAGCAGGGGTATGTGATATCTTTGTTTGTGTTGAGTTTCGAATTTGGCTTTTCACAAATGTTTTAATTGTGAAATGTACAGAAAGAAATTATTTCCATTTATAGAGGAAAAGACTGAGAATCGGCAAGGTTCTGTGCTGCCCAAGAATACACATCTAAAAACGGCAGAGCCGGCCTCAAGGCTACGGGAAGACATGGAACGTGTTGGAAGTTTGGGAATTGCTGCAGGTGCCATCTGAGAGAATGTTGATTTGGGATCAAGCCAGAGGTTCCCCGAGGACAAGAGGTACCTCCTGGTCCCTCGTGATGCTTGGCTTCCTGGCAGAAATAGAAAAGATTGAATTAATCTTCTACCTGGCACCTGGTCTCAGAGCCTTACCTTGCCATGGCCCCTGTCTCCTCTAGGCCACGTCTAGGGCATGGAGGACATGTCTCTCTGTGTTCATGGGTAGCTGACCCCGGTTGTGGAGCCTTGCTAATAGGGGCTTTCCCTGTAACGTCACCGAATGTGCTATTTTATCCCTTTGTTGTGGGGTGTCCGTAAGGAGCCCTGCTGTCGTGAATAAGGAGAGGAACATGTTCCAGTGTTCCCAGGACAGGTACACTAATAAAACGTGATCCTTGGTAGAAGATAGGAAATTTGGGAACAGGGAGAAAATTTTTGGATAGGGGTTTGTGGCTTTGACTCTGTCTAAAAGGGAACACCCAAGAGCTTGAAGATTTTCTGGGTTTAAAGCCTTGAGACTACCTTTTTCTAGATATTTCACGCTCCTCCTCGGAATAAACTATTACACCCACAACATAGCATGAAGTCCGTTTTCTTGAATGTAGCAAGAATCACCTTCTAGACAGAGGAAATAGCTGTAAGTTAGACTATTACCTCATGCTTTTGGCTCAGGCATGTAGGGGGGATCCAGATACAACTTTGCCCAAATTCAATTTGTATGAGTCTGTGCATCTCTTCCACTCTTCATCCTGAGCCATTTCTCTAAGACGTCCTCCTAGTTCATATTTCATGATCATCATATCAAACCCTTGGCGCTTAATTATGATAATAGTGAATAGTTTCTTCATGTTTACTGTACCAAACATTGTCTCAGTCTTTCACTTTATGATAACAACTACCCATGAGGTTGCCCATTTTGTAGATGATAAAATGAGCCTTATAGAGGTGGAGCAACTTGCTCAAGGTCACACAGCCAGTGAGTTGTAGAGATGGGACTTAAGCATGATAGTTGACCCTAGAGCCCGCCTGCTCTACCACAGAACATTTGCTTCCCTTCTTTATTTGATCCACAATGCAGCCTCATGGGTTAGGCAGTAGACACCGTTTTCTCCTTTTTACCAATAAGGGATCTAAAGCTCAGAGGTAAGTGACTTCTCTGGGGTCACCTGGCTGATGAACATGGAGTTGACACCAGAGCCTTTCCCTACATAAGCTAAGTTCATTTCCCATTGTGTTGCTGCACACTGGGGTCTTTTGGACCTCTCAGTGGTCTGAAAAGTAGATTTCGGTCAGATTCCAAGTCACCAGTTGTGTGTGTGTGTGTGTGTGTGTGTGTGTTTTAACACTTTCCTCTCCATGTCCCCCAACCGATCCACTGGGCTCAGGTATTTCTCCTCAGCTTGTAGTTAACTCCCCCTTAGAACCCAGTGTCCTTTACTGATCTCCAACCACATTGTCCGATTCTGAGCCATCTTCTCTTTAAACTTGCAGCTCCTTTCTTCTTCCATTGTTTTTTTCTAAACCACATATTTTCACCGTGACACAATTTATCATCCGATAAGAGCCACTTTCTGAATCTGGGAATCACTGACTCTGGATAGTGAAGGGGGGGTTGTGTGGTCCAGAAAAACGTGAAGACTGAGACAGAGGTGTGGAGGCATAGACTGGCCATGGCTGATTGGCTAAATGGGAGTATCCATCCTTTCTCTCCCCCTTGTCCTGCTTCCCACCTTGAAGCCAAGGAAGATGAAGTTTTATGTCCAGAGGGAAATTCTATTTGCATATTTTGTCTTTTCCTCAGGCTTCTTTAGAACGGTGAGTGGGAAGTCTCTAGCCATTAAGGCTTTAACACCAAGTAACAAAAGACTGGTTCTTGTGATCATCTGTCTTTCTGTTCACATTTCCACTCCTCCTTGTCTCAATCTAGGTCTACTGGAGCTGCTTAAGTGGCTTCAGCCTCTGTCAGAGAGTAGTAAGGAGCAGAACGGCAGGAGAGAGTCCAGAAGGAACGGTCAAGTGGGCTATTATTACTGTAGCAGCCATGACTTGTTCCCTGATACTCAGAGTTTAATAAATGACATGTGTGTTTATTTTTCTAAATCACATTAGATCCAGATTGAGCGCCATAAGCCAAGTTCAGTGATAAGCCCAATGAGTCAGTTGGGCTCTCTCTACTCATTTGACTTATAAAAACTCTAGAATGTATTGTCCATTCGGAAGGCAGCCATTGCTTTTTGCACTTCTTATTGGCCAACTTCTCCAGAGGTTCTCCAAGTGCTCAGTTCACACAGGCACCTGTACAGTTCTAATTTAAGGACAAGCCACTTCAGGGTCACTGCATTTGAGCAAGTTCTGGGCTTAGGTCTCTAGAACCCATAACATCTGTTCCCTTTCCCAGCCTTAGAAATGCAGCAGGGGCGCCTGGGACACTGTGGGGCCACCTTTCTCTTCAAACATGAAAGGCGAAGCATTGTTAGAACAATTAGCTCATTTGCTTTTGGGATTACATTGTCCAAACTCAAATACTTTTGTAGATTTTTTCTCCAGGGAAATCCATACTGCTTGGCAAATGTTCCTCTTTTCTTTTGAATCATATTTATTTACTAAATAAATTCATTTGCTAGGGCCACCAGAACAAAATAACACAGACCAGGTGTCTTAACAGAAATCTACTTTCTCATAGTTCTTGGAGCTAGGAGTCCAAGATCAAGGTATCAGGAGAGTTGGTTTCTCCTAAGGACTTTCTCCTTGGCTTGTAGATGGCCTTCTCCTCACTGTGTCCTCATGTGACTTTTTCTCTGTGGGCACAACCCCGGTATCTCTCCTAGGATATCCTAATCTCTTCTGATAAGGATATCAGCCAGATTGCATTAGGGCCATCCTCATGGCCCTGTGTTTAAGTTAATTAGATCTTTAATTAGACCAAATCTCCAAATATAATCACATTCTAAAATAGTGGGCCTTAGGGCTGTACTTGTATCAATTTTGGAGGAGTGCAATTCAGTCAGTAACACTCAGTAAATATTGGCTGAATTCCTGTAGCGTTCCTGCGGTTTTTCTAAGCTGTAAGGAAACGGAAATGAGGAAGATAGGAAGTGTCCTTGCTTTCATGGCATTTATGTGCTGTTCTGGGTGTGTTGACACACATGTGAGGGATATATTTACATCAGATACAGTGGTTAAGTATTGTTAAAATAGGATAGCGTGGTAATAAGTCTGAGTGACTGCTGGGTCAACAAGTGCTGTATTAGGTAAGGGGGTCAGGATAGATCTCTTTGGGGACATGGGACCTTTGAGCTTGAGACCTCACATAAGAAGGGGCCAGCCATGGGGCGCCTGGGTGACACAGTCAGATGGGCATCTGACTCTTGATCTTGACTCATGAGCTCACATTTTGTGAGTTTGAGCCCCGCGTCGGGCTTTGTGCTTGTGGTGCAGAGCCTGCTTGGGATTCTGTCTCTCCTTCTCTCTACTCCCTCTCCTGCTTGTGTGCTCTCTCTCTCTCTCTCTTTTTCTCAAAATAAATAAACTTTAAAAAATTAAAAAAGAGGGGGCCAATATGTAAAGGCAGAGCAGGGAGGACTTTCGTTATTTCCTGCTGAGTCTACAACAGAAAAAATCAGCACACACTCCACTGCTTTTTAAATTAGACAACCCCGTCATCTAGCACATGTTACTTACCTGGCCATTGGTTTTGATTGTAAAAATTGACCATCAATATATTGAAATAGTCTTACAAAACTTAATGTTTATTTTTTGACATGAGGTGGTGTTTGTGAAATATTAAGAGTAAATTATAAAGCAGTATGTGTTGTATGGTCTAAATTTATTTAAATGAGTGATTTTAATTTTTATAATAATATGCATTGATTTTGTGATTAAAATAGCTAGAAGAAAGAGAAACAATGGCAATAATAAATAAAATTTTCCAAGAGAGGGCGATACCTAACCTTGGGGAAGGAACTGCCAGTGGTAAAATTTCATATCATGAGAAAGAAATTTTGAAAGGACTAAATTCATTCGTGTGTTTTGTCTCTATCAGGCATAGTGTCCTGTGTTTTATGTGGATGATTTCATCTCATTCTCAATTTTTAGAATCATAAGCCCAGGGTCGTGAGATCGAGCCCTGTGTCTGGCTCTGCCGCTGAGTATGAGGCCTGCTTAAGATTCTCCCTTTCTCTCTCTCTGCCTCTCTCCCCCTTTGCATGCTCTCTATCTCTAAAAGTAAAGAAAAAATAAATAATAAAAATAAAAATATACAAGGGGCAAGATGCTTTAAAAAATGACCACTCATATTTGTAAAAGATCCAAGTAGATTTTTGAAACAAAAATATAATTTAAATAAACAAAGTCAATTGAAGAGTTAAATGGGACTGAGGAGTGATTTAGTAAACTGGATGCTAGTTCCAAAGAAATGACCCAGAAGGCAGCACAGAGAAGTCAAAAGAAGGAAAATATGAGTGAACAGTTGAAGGGTCTAGATGACAGTGTGAAAGAAATTTGAACACAGGTCAGAACGACACCTCAGGCCATCTCTCCTTGCATAAAACGTGAACACCTAGATTTACAGGCTGAAGTCCTGACCTCTTGAGAGGATCATTGTCACCACCCCCTTTCAGACCACACTTGTGTTGGACTGTACTGTTTCCAGAGGAACGTATAACCTGGTCGGGAAGATGGGCCCATGATTTTTCATTTGGAACTAGGAAATTCCCAGGCATCCTTGAGTGTGGCTTGATGGTGAAGGCGGGTGAGGTCAGAGCAACCATGAGGCGCCTGCTTGCTCTTGAGAGTGAACCGAGACTGGTCTTGTGTATTTACTCTGCACACATCGAGCTTTGAAGATCTGAGGGGCTGCTAACACACAGTTCTGACTGCCATGATGCGGCCTAAAATAAAGATCCAGGGGCCGCTTTCCAAAGGAAAACCAGCTGTTGGCAGGCAGAAGAGCGTGGCTTTGCACTAAAACCCCTTGCACCTGCTCGGTGAGTCTCCTACTGGGGAAGGCCAGAAGCATGTCTATCTGCCACAGGGCCTTGGGGAACAACTGGACCTGCCTGGCATATGGCCCAAGGCAGCTTTACCCACGGCCTTGTTCTGCTATGGACCCCTCTCTTGTGCTGCCCTCGCCTTACAGATTACGCAAAAAATGGACCAGACTAGCACACTCAACTGTAGCCTATGGTAACGCCAAAGTCCAGAGAGGCCCACTTGGCATCGCACCTCTTTCTTCTTGGCAAACAGTATAAGGTTTCAAAGCTTCGTTCTCATTTTTAGAGGGTAGAATCAAACATGCCCCAGGCCTTGGCTCTAAAGCTCATCAGAGTGGCCGGTCCCTGAACTTGTGCAGATTTTACGTTGGTCCGGCATGCGTGTGTCCCACTGAGGCACCTCGCGTGCTTTATGATTCCAGACCACTAACAACAACCAGAAAAATGCCGTCACTCTAATGGACCAGGGTGATATCAAGATGGGTAAGAGCCTTCTGAACAATATGGATAGAAAACAAGCTAAATATAGCTTTGAGATAAAATAGTTACAGGGCATATCTGGCCCTGCCCCCTTGAAGGCAAACCATATCCTATGGTCTTTCCTGAGTACTTCTAAAATATTCTCACAAAGGAAATTTTATCCTCAGCCTCCCGGTAGCTTTGCTTCCTGTGTCTGGATGGAGCTTCCCCCACCCAGTTGGTCCAGCAGATCTTCTCCCTTTGGCCAGTCTTCTCATTCACACTCAGACCTGCCCACAAGAGCTAGAGCTGTGGTTTCCCCTGCCAGCCTGCCTTGGCTGGGGCCTCGGGCCCTTCAGGGTGGGACCTGGGCAGGAGGGGGAGGTTCCTAGCCAGCTGAGCTTCTTATGCAGCTCTCTGATGCGTGCTGAGTGCTGTGTCTCCAACACCGCAGAAGTAAAAGCTGCTGTCTTCAAGGCTCACGTTGCTTATAGTCATAGTTGAAAACTCTAGGGTTGAGCGCCTGATGGGAAACTTTTCCTTAGTAAATCCATGTTCGTAAGAGGCCTCCCGACCCTGGTTTGCGGTTGCGATCAGTATCAAGCTCTGTCCTGAGAGCTGACGGTACCAGAACATCAAGGTCAGTTGGGTATCGACCTCACAGTGGATTGTCACGGAGGTTCCACTTTGACAGATGTTCCTGTGTGGCTTCTGAGAGACGAGAGCGCCGAACACAGAGCCTAGTTTCAGTGAATCAGAGAGAGACAGAGAGAGCTGACAAGCTTGTCCCCAAGCAGCAAGGTCTTTTTACTATTTGCTTTAATGTCACCTTGGATCCCCGGCACTGCCTCCATTTTGTTCTTCCAACTTTTATACCATCAGAACCCACTAATCCAACTCCCTCCTCCTCTGATGGGTGGCCTCAGACCCTCTGCTCCTCTATTTAGCATCAACATTAACCCCAAACTTCGCAGTGGGATTAGGCTTGTACCTTGTCCCAGGAGAAGTAGCAGGCAAGTCAGTATCTTTAGGCGATAGCCTCTCATCTTTCTTGAGAAAAGGCACTAAGAAGGCAAACTCAAGTTCGTCTCTCCTCCCCAACGTGGTCTTCCTTCCCTACTGTGTCTCTGTTTCCCGGTCTGGAGGAGGAGGAGGAGGAGGAGGAGGAGCGTCCGCAGAGGGTGGAGAAAATCCATCTGCCCCCTAGTGGAGCTGTGTGGCTCTTCACGTAGGATGGATCTTCATTCACAAGGTGTCCCATTCACCTCCAATCCATCCGCCACGTATCTGCCACCTCCCCATCTACCATTGTGGAACACCACATTTGTGCTACCCTTTGGGTAATTGCCATTGGTGAGGCCTGAAATATCACACATAGGCTTTAAACCAGATCTCACCTCCTCACAGAGCCTTTACATTTCCGTATACATTTTAGAATAAGATTTCTAGTAAAAAAAAAAACCCCACAAAATCCAGTTGGGACAATAATCGGGATTTTATTGAATCTATGGATCAATTTTGGGAGAATGCTCATTTTAACAATATTCAGTCTTTCAATTTGTGAACATGATCTATCTCACTTTGTAAAGTTGTCTTTCAGGGCACCTGGATGGCTCAGTTGGTTGAGCCTCTGACTCTTGATTTCAGCTCATGTCATGATCTCAAGGTTTGTGAGTTTGAGCCCCATGTTGGGCTCTGCATAACACCGTGGAGCCTGCTTGGGATTCTCTCTCTTTCCCTCTCTCTGCCTCTTCCCTGCTTGTGTGCTCTCTCACTCTCAAAATAAATAAATAAATAAATAAATAAATAAACAAACATTTCCCAGTTCTGTGAGTGTTCTTATCATCAGTGGATATGGAATTTTGTTAAGTGTTTTTTCTATCTCTGGTAATAACTGTTGTCTTTTTAATACAAGTATTAATAAGGTAAATAATAATGACTTATTTTTTTAATTTTTAATTTTTTAGAGAGAGAGAGTAAACATACCTGTGCAAGTCAGGGCATGAGACAGGGAGAGAGAGATAATCTCAAATAAGTTCCACGTTCAGTCCAGAGCCAGACACGGAGCTCAATCCCAGGGCACTGAGATTATGACCTTAGCTGAAATCAAGAGTCAGACGCTCCATCAACTGAGTCACCCAAGCACCCCTAAAATGACTGATTTTTGACTTGTAAGGGCAAACTTTTCCCTGGGATAGACCCGATTTAATTATTTTTAAAAATCTATTTTGATTTGTTAAACTATTGACATTTTAGTATACCTCTCTCTCTCTTTAGTGATTGCCTAAAAATTATCATATTCATTTTAAACATTTTACAGTTTGGAGTTGGATTTCCTACTTTCTGAATCCTATGATTTCTTCTCTTTTTGACTTTCTCCTGTAGTTTGCTGATACACATTATCCAAGAACTTGCAAAGGAAGAGTGAAATGGAAATAAAGGTTTTAGAGCTTGGCAGAAATGAAAATTGCATTTGATTGATAGCTTGGGTTGGTCGAGAAAAATAGGCTGAAAATTGTTTTCTATCAGAATTTTGTAGTTATATTTTACACCTCCATTTTCTAGCATTCAGCGTTGCTACAGAGAAATGCGAATCACTCTGTTGTTTCTTTACTTATAGCTTGTTTTGACTTTTAACATTTTTCTCTGTCTTGCATCACTTTAAGATGATTTTATCTACACCATTCTAAATGAATGGAGATATGCCTTAGTTTCAGTTGTTTTATTTTCATCAAACATACAACTGGCCTTTTTTTTTCATGGCGACGTCTACTTGTCCTTCACTAGGGTGATACCGTTTCTTCTGTTAACACTTCATTGTTCTACTTCAAGATGGAAGTGTTGAAAGTTTATGCTGCATCATGAAAGACATCTTTGGGGCTGGCCATGCTGCTGGTGCAGAGATAGGAGACCCAAATCTGTGGCTGTGTGAATTACATCTTTATACTAATGGTTGGATTTGAGACCCATTGAGCTGAGCATGGAAATTTACCCACATTGGACTCTATTATTGATTATTTTAAAAAACAGTATAAGAACACTGATCTCTGCCATTAACGTTCCAGCTCTGTGGCTTTGGACAAGATACTTCAGTTTAGGTTTTTCATTTATAATCAGTAGGCAATAATACTTGTATTTCACAATTGTATGTTAAAATAAACTGCTTGGGATATCTCCCTCTTGTCTAGAAAAAAGGGGAGATGTCATCTTCTCTTTCATTGCCCCTGTTTTCCATCATATCCCAGTAAAATCTGTTTTTATTTTCATTTAACACAAAAGAATTTGTTCTATTTACCCCTCACAGAATTTTAGACCTTGCTTTCTTGGAGATTTAGGATAGCATCATTCCTTCTATGAATTTGTCAGTATCTTAATGTGATGTGCCTTTATCCAAAATAATGGCTTACATTTTCTGAATGTTTCCTTGTATTCTTATGGTAAACATTAGTAATATTTTATGTGCTTTTAAGAGTGTATTCTGTGAACTCTCTTTGGAATGCTTTTTTTTCAATTCATTTCTGAACTCAAGCCTCTTCTCCCGATCTATAATCCTTTCAACTTCTTTAGATGTCTTGTATAATTCATTTGATGTATGATATTCAATCTCCACATATTTTCCATTTAATTCACATGTTCTACCTCTCTTCTTGGGTGATAGCTCCTTAGCAAGGTAAGGTGCATTTCAAGGAGCAAATGGTACCATGTAAGGACTGAAACCAGGGCTGGGGTGGCACTCTTTTCACCGGGGTCTTGGTGAACTTGGGGATGGTCCCAGAAAGCACTGGGAATGAAACCACAGTGCTCATATCTGTTCCTCTTTCTCAAGGCTGATCTTCAGGGTCGGGGCAATGCTTGCTGTGGGAAGTCAATAATTTACGGGAAGTTATAGGACTCTCAGACACCCTGAAGGCTCTCTGAAAATAGATATTTGTAGATGTGTTCTGTCGTTTAACATTATTCTGCGAAGAGAGGCTTTCTCTGTTCTAGATGTCGACCTCCATTGGGAAACCTACGATCCTTGCCTTTTCCAGAGAAAGAAGGCCACCTTTTCATTCCAGTAGGATCTCTCGCAAAAATGTCGCAGGATATTTCTTACTTTTGATACTTCTTCTTGCCTTTATATTTTATCTAAAATTCGCTCAAACTGGGTGCTATAAGTAAGTGATGAATCACTATATTCTAGTCCTGAAGCCAATACTACACTATATGTTAACTAACTTGACTTTAAATAGAAACTCGGAAGAGGAGAAAAAATCAGCTCAAATCTGAGTTCTCATGTGAACTTAATCCTGAATATTGTAATGTGAATGATTCACTTTTTCTCTGAGTTCTACACCATAAAAACTTAGCACTGAATTGAAGCATCTTAAACACCTGTTTTGTCTCGTTAGTACTTTTGCACTGATGTTTGGATTTGCAATACCCTTTACATTTCTTTTGTATTCCCAAAGCAGAATAGGCTCAGTTAATATTTACTGACAGGATAGTGTATGTATCATTCCTAAAACAAACAGATATTTTCCTCAGGGGATTGTGAGTACAGATATAGCCCAACTAATTCTTTTTCTTTTAAGTTTTTTAATTTTTATTTTGAGAATGATCTAGAGAACAAGAAGGGGAGGGGCAGAGAGAGAATCCCAAGCAAGCTTCGTGCTGTCAACACAGAGCCCAATGCGGGGCTCAAACTCACAAACCGTGAAATCATGGCCTGAGCCAAAATCAGCAGGACACTTAACCGACTGAGCCACCCAGGTGCCCTTAGCTTGACTAATTCTCACCACCTTCTGCATCACAATGTATTCCTTCCTGATCAGAATTTTCCAATAAAACATCATCACCCATTTAGAAAACCTTAAAATAATCTATTTTTTGTCAGAGTTTTTCTTTTTTTCTACTGACTAAACAGAATTCAAACTCCACAAGCTTTCTCTTGAATTAGCATATGGAGGAGAGAACATTTAGGTAAAGTGTTAAAATGTGTGAGCGCCCTCTAGCGAAATGTCAGGTAAGAGCATTCAGGGATCGAAGTAGCGGAGTAGGAGGGATGAGGGAGGGAAGGAGGGAGGGAGGAAAGATTGATAAATGGCTGCAGGGCAGGGTCTCTCCGGTGTGAATAAGTGAGAGACCTCTCCTCCTGGTTGGGGTTGAGGGTCTCATGAATTTAGGTTGGGGATGACACATAAGGTTGGGCGGGTTAAGTTAAATTCAGAAGGGTCCCTGACTTAGAAAGGGGTGAGGAGTGGGGCCTGAAAAATATCCACGGTCTCCCATCCAGGATGTGTGTCTATGGCCTCGGTTCCTCCTTAGAGGCCGCCTTGCTTCTAATTGGCACAAACGTGCCGTGGGAGCCCATGCAGCTTAGCCCGGAGTTGCGGCCACTTCCCCATGATGTCTGCCCTTTTTGTGCAGAGAGGATGTGGCTGTGTGGTGCTGTGGATTTACTGCTGGCACAGAAGTACACAGATGTCTGGTTGGTGCTGGCGGAGTCCAGGGTCAGGGGGAAGGCATTCTTCTTCTTCCTAGAGACGCTGTACCCATCAGGGGCATCTCCTTTCTCCTTACTCTCAACATTATATGACCAGTGGAGGAGCTGCAGCCCCAGACCCGGGTCTTGTCGATACCAGTACATTCTTTCGTGGTCCATATTCTGGAAACATTCCACCAAAACTTGCGCTCCCACTTTTTTGATGAGATATCTCGGGGTTTGGGTTACTTGTGCGTCCACAAAGCCTAAGAGAGAAGGACAGATGAAGTGAAAAAAAGAGGCCAGGAAGCCTGATGAGGGATAAATCTTGTATTCTGGGCCCAGGAATAACAGCACAGGGGGCTGCCGCTAACTGCCCAGACCCACCTACTCCCAGGAAACAAAAGGCCACACCACAGTGGAGCCTGAGCCCCATGGCAGGCTCGAGGCGGAGTGGCTCTTCCCTCAGGCTCAGGCTCGGGGCTGGTTGTGTGATGTCACTGTCCCTGCCCACGCTAGGGATCCCTTAGTCATCTAGCGCTGGAGACTTCAGAGGCGCCAGCGTGAAAGCCGTTCCTGTTCTGCAGTGCGTGCGTGTGTGTGCAAGTGTGTGCATGCATGCGTGCGCACGCACATGTGTGTGCGCCTGTGCTAGTGTGCAAGCACGTGTGCGTGTGTGCGCGCGCGCGCGCGCATGCGCATGTGCGTGTGTAGAAAACAGCTAGCACAGTAGGCCCGAGACAGCCATCCTTAGAAGGACCGGCTTGCAAGGCAGGCGTCTGGGCACCGGGATTTCAGGAGTGCTGCCACCACCTAGGAGCTGGTGAGTGCAGCTCATTTCGCCGGGACAGCTGGCACAATGTAGTGTGTGCCCAACACCTGCTTTGTTTCTTCGGGTGTGGAATTTGGGTACGTATTAGCCAGAGACCTGGATGGTCAGCTGGATTACTTTTCCAGGGCTGCCTGAGTGTAGCCCAGACCAGTGACTAACGCTACGGAAATTGGTTTTCTCGCTGTTCTGGAAGCCGGGAGTCCGAGAGTAGGGTGTGGCCGAGTCGGTTTCCTCAGAGGACCCCTCCTCGGCTGGCAGGTGGCCTCTTCTCCCTCTGTCTTCACAAAGTCTTTCCTGTGTGCGTGTCTGTGTCCTAATTCCCTCTTCCTATCAGGACACCAGTCAGATCCGGAAGGGGCCACACCAGGGACCTCATTTAATCCCCTCAATTAATTACATTAATTACCTCTCTAAAGAGCTCATCTGCAAATATAGTCACATTCTGAGGTCCTGAGAGTTAGGACTTCCACATAGGAATTTCCAGCGGACACAATTCAGCCCATAACACTAGCTGCCCCCAAACGGCTGGGGTGCTGCATCTCTAAGGGGCTCCCCTGCGTAGAAGCCTTGCCTGCAGGCTCTGCATTTTCCTGGCAGGGGCAGAAACGCATGTTCCTGGGAAGCGGAGTGCGTGGGGCTCTAAACCCCTACCGCCTGCCTGTGCATCCTAACTCGGGCTGGGCGGTGGGATTTAGCCATGCATCCTGACGTGCCAGGGCCTTCGGGTGAGTCTCAGGAAGTGAGTCTCCGAAGGGGGGACTTTTATTTCCCTGATTGACTCTAGTTAGGAAAACATTCTCTCTCTCTCACCTTCCCTCCCTCCCTCTCTCTCTCTCTTTCCTTTTCTCTCCCTCCCCCTCTCTCCCCCCTCTTTCTCTCCCCTCCATCTCTCAATATATATTTCCTTCACAGCAATTTCGGTTTTTCATACAATCTTATTGAATGGCAGTAATTACTACAAGTAGTGGCCTGGTTACAGTGGCAGGCTTCAGAGCTGGACTGTCTGGGCGTGAAGCCAGCTCTGTCATTTATGCTATTGGCTGTGACCATGGACGAATTCTAGGCCTCGGCGTCCTTACATGTAAAATGGGACTAATACCAGTCCCAACCGCACAGGCTGAATGTGAGATGGCAACAAGTTGGTACATAGGACGGGATTACAAGGATGCAGGGCTCCGCAAACGCAGCCGTTGAAAGCACTGACTCATCATTACTGCCACCGTTTACTGAATGCTGATTTTGTGTCAGGCAGCGTGTTAAAATTCTTCACCGATACGATTTCTTGGACTCATCCTTACGTTCCCCTTTTGGGATAAATCTTTGTCTTTATAGATTTGCCCTCCAAAATATGTCTGTGGGAATCGTTTTCCCACGAATTCAACTCTACAAAACCGAAAGCGCTTGCTACGCCCTCTTCAGCCACCATGGGTATTAAAGTCTGATTCATTACCAAGTGTTTTACGCTGTCCCTACTGTCCCTTCTTTAAGCTTCATGGTACTTCTGTAACAGGGACTTCCCCCAGGCAGTGTCAGATCCTGCTCATCCCCTAGGAAGGAAAAACTTCAAGCTCCAGGGTAATTCTAACTTAGCCATCAATTTCTTGCCCCTGAATTCCTGGTGAATCTCATAACCAGAGGGGTCAGAAGAAATACGTCTGATTTTGTGTTCTGGTTCAAATTCCATCTTTCTGTTGTGCTGTTCTCTATTTTTGAAATGATTCGCTTTAGCATTTAGGGGATTTTATCAGATCCCTGTAGCTCCCTGCCTTCCTGGGCACATAGTTGCATCCAGCTGGCACCTTGAATTTCAAAGGATCACCAGTCCCAGAGTCCTCATTTCTTACAAGTCTGTCTTTAGTATGCATGTAGTGTGCTAAAGTGTTTATTTGTAAATGTTTCTTTGCTTTTTAAAAAATGTTTATTTATTTTTTATTTTTGAGAGAGAGAAAGCACAAGCGGGAGGCGGGCAGAGAGAGAGGGAGACACAGAGTCCAAAGCAGGCTCCAGGCTCTGAGCTGTCAGCACAGAGCCCGGCACAGGGCTGGAACTTACAAATTGTGGATCATGACCTGAGTTGAAGTCGGATGCTTAACGGACTGAATCACCCAGGCGTCCCTAGTTGTAGAGACTTCTGTTTTAATTGTTACTGATTTGCTTCCGTA
This sequence comes from Helogale parvula, assembly GCA_004023845.1. Taxonomy (NCBI): domain Eukaryota; kingdom Metazoa; phylum Chordata; class Mammalia; order Carnivora; family Herpestidae; genus Helogale; species Helogale parvula. The sequence goes on along the minus strand of PJEM01009983.1, from coordinate 36,936 downwards.
GATGTAGATACATAGAGAGGTGTGAGTCCTCCCATGAGCAATAGGCTAATTCCTTTTATAAAACATTTGTCTTTTCTGCCCTCCATGTTGGTGGTGGAGACACAGTGGTCAAGTGCCCACATGTGCAGGTGCAGGGCCACCTGGCAATGTAGTGACACAATGGGAGACCAATGGTGGAATGCGGATGTGGCTGGTCCCAGGTGCATGCACTAGTGTCACAGGAGGTAGGAGAGATGCTGGTCCCTGTCTCGTGGAGTTGAACACGGATCTTGAAGACGACAGAGTGAGCTAAGCAATAGAGTTTATTGAGAGAGAATATAAAGCTCTCAGGAGTGATTGGGGTCCCGACTGGATAGCCGCCAAGGACTTTTGTCCCTGAATTCTTATTGGAACCTTATCAGAAAGTTTGTGAGACTCCATGCATGGCCCCGAGCCCAGGCAGATGCGGAATACCTTTACCCATTTTTCTCCCCCAGACCCCTTTGCTTCTTCAACCTCCCACTAGCAGCTGCAGCCTCTCTGAGACTCCCTTACCTCCCCCTGCCTCATGTCACTCTCTCCCTACTCACTAGGACTCCACTCTCTGCAGAGAAGTAGAAGAGAAGAGGAAGAAGGGGGTGAGAGGGAGGGAAAAGGGAAGGAAGAAGAACTTAAGAGACATCACAATCAAATGCATAAGCAGATATTTAAAAGGGCATTTTCAAGGTAATAGGAGAAATTTGAATATAATTCAGACAGTATGTAATATTAAGGAATTTCAGATAATTTTGTTAGGTAATATGATATAACAATGTGTTATCTTTTTTAGAGCTTACTAAAATCTGGAATAAAATATTGTAATGTCTGGGAAATTGCTTTGAAATGTATGAGCCAAAAATGCTGGCTGAAATGGAAGACGGCGGAGGGGGGGTGGTGAAATGTTAATTATTGAATCTGGGCGATAGGGCTCATGGTATTATTCTCTCTGCTTTTGCAATTGAAATTTTTCATCTATCATAAAAAGCTTGAAAATGTTATACCAGGGGAAACAGGGAAAGTACAAATTATTTTTATCTAACGCTTCATCTTCGACAGGCTTTACCACAGTACTAAATTAAGTACCATTTTCTATAAAGTAACTGGTTGATACTCCTCCAAAGTATGGAATTACAAAACACAGACTGAGGAGGGGTCCGTAGTAAAGAGTAAAGGGAAATAACCACTAAATACAGAATGTAATTCTGAATTGGAATTACAACATTGGAATCTGTTTTCCTGTTATAAAGGACGTCATTTGGACGATTGTCAAATATGAATGATGTAGCAGATACCGATGTGAAAAAACAATAATAAAATCCAATTAAAAGTTGTTCTGCTTGTGTTCTCACCATGCGTCAGAAATCCTAAACAATTTTGGTGATGAAGGCCTCCTTTTGTGTACTATCTGTCCTCGGCGACTGCCTTATTGCACTTACCGCAGTGTCAAATGCCTAGAGACGGAGGAACACGCAGTTGCCAGAAACTGGGGAAGGGGAAGCGGGGAGTTGCTTTTCAACAGATACAAAGTGCCAGTCTTGCAAGAAGTTACCTTCTAGAGATGTGTCTTTGTGCCGGTAGTTAACAAGACTGGATTGTACATTTTTTTAATGTTAATTTATTTTTGAGAGATGGTGTGTGAGTGGGGGAGGGACAGAGAGAGAGGGAGACACAGAATCTGAAGCAGGCTCCAGGCTCCAAGCTGTCAGCACAGAGCCCAATGCGGGGCTCAAACCCACGAACCATGAGATCATGACCTAACCCACTGAGCCATTCAGGTGCCCCCAGACTGGATTGTACATTTAAACACTTGTTAAAAGGGACCTCATGTTAAGTGTCCTTGTCACACATATATACACACATAGAATTTTTAAAAAGCAACCCAGGGGCGCCTGGGTGGTTTAGTCGGTTAAGCATCCAGCTTCAGCTCAGGTCATGATCTCACAGTTTGTGGGTTCGAGCCCTGCATCCGGCTCTGTGCTGACAGCTAGCTCAGAACCTGGAGCCTGCCTTAGATTCTGTATCTCCCTCTCTCTCTGACCCTCCCCTGATTGCACTCTCTGTCTCTCAAACAAAACAAAACAACAACAACAACAACAAAAAGCAAAACAAAACACAAAACATAAAAAGCAACCCAACGGAACAAAACAAATCCTCAACAGCTCCATGTTGGAGCACGTTGAGATTTGTAATCATTACATGACTATTAATAAAAACAATATTGCTGTTAGAGGAGGGGATGCGGAAACATTGTTTGCTCTGGCAGTTGAATTGGTTTGAAGGCCAAGGGCAGGAGGCTAAGGATTATGGATCTTTATGTTACTTATGTGAAGAGAAATCCCAGGCTGAGAAGCATTCGGTGAAGGTTACGTCCATAGCACCCCTTTGTCACAATCTTCTCCCTGAACTCACAATAGCAATTTGGGGCAGAGAGTCAACATGTCGGCTCCGAACTCAGTGACCCCAGAAGTTCACATGAAGGGTCTTTCCCTGGGAAAGCTTGCCTCGCCCCCCCCGCCCCCCACAGTGGTCACCATACCTCCTGGAGGTGATTGTGGAGTCTGTGACTAGAAGATTCTGTCCTTGAATCTGTGATGGTGAAGCTGTCACAGAAACGGGGCATGTCTAGAGCAGAGATCGGCAGCATCCATACTTAATAAGAGCATCATCCAAGTAAAAAGCTGGTCTTTTAGAGGATTTATTCCTAAGTTTGTTATCTAAGCTGCTTATTAAAAGGATTCTTAGCTGAGGGGCACCTGAGTGGCTCAGTCAGCTTAGCATCCGACTTCAGCTCGGGTCACGATCTCATGATTCATGGGTTCGAGCCCTGCATTGGTCTCTGTGCTGACATCTCAGAGCCTGGAACTGCTTCAGATTCTGTGTCTCCCTCTCTCTCCACCTCTCCCCCACTCACACTCTGTCTCTCAAAAATGAGTAGATGTTTAAAAAAAATTAAAAAAAGGGTTCTTAGCTGGGAAAGAGAGATAAGGAAGACAAATTCTGATTGAAATTCTTGGAGGCCTCTTAGAATCCTTGCATTGCTATTTATTGAGCTCTTGCTATGTGCCAGGCCCCCGGACTGGCGTCATGGGCCACAGAGGGACGCTCCATGCCTCAGAGAGCTTCAAATCGATCCATCGTGCAGCGCCCCAGGCACAGTGGTGGTTTGGTGATGCTTACTGGAAAGGCACATTACCTTAAATCAAAGAAGAGACGGCCCCAAGGAAAGATTTATAGAAAACAGCAACAACACAGACTATTCGGAACTGAGATGTGTGGAAGGTGGGTGTGTCCAGGAAGCGACCAGAGACATTCTGGGGAACGTGGGAAGCAATCAGGAGATCAGGAGAGCAAGGCCGAGCTTCCCGGGCGGGCTTGCAGAGGAAACGTCAGGTGCAATCAGATGTTATCTCGGTAGATAGGTGGCAGCGACAGCTGAAATGCAGTTATAAAATAGTGCTGACTGCAATGTTGAGCCTTGGAGAAATGAATTCTAGAGGCCAAGGCCTGAAATTAGAAAGGCAGTTTGTCTAGAGATGGAGAGGAGCTTGGAAACGAGATGTGGGCAGAGGGGAGGGAACAGGGCAGTGCAAAGGGCCGGACAGCCGGGGTCCTGGAGAGAGTCCTGAACCCCCCCCCACCCCCATGTGTCCGGGTGGAAAGAAGCTCCCTCTAGCAGGTGCTTCCAGGGAAGCTGAATTGACAGTGGCAGGGGGGCAGGGGGGGTTTCCTCTCAGGGTGCCTGGGCTTCAGAAGCTCTGGGCAAACCCCAAGGAGGAGGGAGGGAGGGAGCATTGTGACAGCTCATTCCCAGGTGCTGTCCCCCCCTCACAGTCTCCCATGTAAGTGTCACCTCCCCCCTGTGACAACCCTTCCGGAGCAGAGAGGAAGTGTCTGCACAGCACTGTGGGTTAACTGCTGGCAGGCACCTCTGAGAAGGGCTGGATGGCAGAAGGTTGGGAGGAATGCTCAGTCTTACTTAAAAAGATACCCTGGGGGCGCCTGGGTGGCTCAGTTGGTTAAGCGTCTGGCTTTGGCTCAGGTCATGATCTCATAGTTCGAGGGTTCGAGCCCCACGTCGGGCTCTGTGCCGACAGCTAGCTCAGAGCCTGGAGCCTGCTTTGGATTCTGTGTCTCCCTCTCTCTCTGACTCTCCCCTGCTCGTGCTGTCTCTGTCTCTCAAAAATAAATGAAAAACATTTAAAAAAATAAAAAGATACCCTGTCTCTTAGAGACTTCCCATTTGCCGGTACTCCTGGCACCGAGTAAAAGATTAATTGTAGCCTCCCTCCTGGTCTAGTCTGAATCAGCACATACGGGTCATGGCACATATTTGGGTCACATCACAGAGCTACCCTTTTATCTGACCCTGGGATTTCAGTGGTGCTAGCATTCGTGGGCTTTGGGGATTAAAAGGGATGGTACCTCAAAAGACAGAGCTGAGGAGGGATGCCACTGGAGGACCACCAGAGAGAGGCTTAATGTAGTGGTCTGGCCAAACAAGTTCAAAGTCACCCTACCTGTGCCCATGAGCCACCTGTCCCAAAGAGGATATCATGGCAGGTGAGTTCATGGTGGGGTGTCTGTGTTAGCTGTGCTGTTAGTGAAATGATACCCGGGTGCCCCATTTTGAAGGGAAGAACATAGAAATAGTAGTCCTCCAAGGACATTGACAATTAGTGAACCAAAATTAATATTTAAAAAAAACCCCCATGACTGGGGTTTTAAATCTGAAAATTCACTAACTCTTGTAGATATTTCTTTAGTGTGAGTGAGATTGATTGAGGTGCGGTTCAGGCAATGGAAGTAGATTCCATAAAGCAGACTATGGGTGCATTTTCTAAGGAATGGTTTAGACCCAGAACTCTCCTGGTCCTAGAATTAAGGGTAATAAGCAAAGTAACCTGGTGCCTAAGGCAGGTCCAAGCTGAGACTAAGGGCATCCTAGCTCAGATCCCCAGCCTATAACAGAGGGCTAGGTGTGCGGGATTCTGTATGGGTGTGAAGGGGTCTGTCTACAGCATTGGGATGAAGAGTCGCTTGAGATGATTTCCAGGAAATAAGTCATTAGATGCAGGCCCATTTCACAGGGAACAGCCTCTGGTCTTATCGTCTCCACTTACTTCTCCGATTTAAAGAATACGGTTCTATTTATACTGAGGATGTGATCAAAGGTGTAATGGAAACTCACCTTAGACCAGAGAAGCAACAATTTTTGTAGTTTTTTAATTAAAAATTTTTTAATGTTTTATTTATTTTTGAGAAAGAGAAAGACAGAGACAGAAAGAGAGAGACAGCGTGAGCAGGGGAAGGTCAGAGAGAGAGGGAGACATAGAATCTGAAGACAGGCTCCAAGCTCTGAGCTGTCAGCACAGAGCCTGATGTGGGGCTTGGACCCACTAGTGTGAGATCATGACCTGAGCCGAAGCCGGATGCTCTGCCGACTGAGCCACCCAGGCGCCTCCAATTTTTGTAGTTTAGAAATGTCTGGGGCAAATCTTTCAGAAAGGAATTGGTCCACTGGAAGCCTACGTGAATAGCAGGGTAAGATGCCCGCTGGGCACAGCTCATCCTGCAGTAGGGGTGGGGGCCAACCCAGTAACACAGCCATGGCTCTTGGAGGGATGAGTGGATTCTGAGCTCAGCTCGCTTTTGTTTTTGTTTTTGTTTTGTGCCAGATTCTGCATCCTGGGTGAGGTTCTCTGCACTCCATTACTCCAGGGCATAACTACTATTTTGCTGGGTGGTGAGGATTGCATGAAATTGAATGAGCCTTTGTGCTAAAGTCCGTGTAAGAGATGGGGGGTCAAGATACAGAACTGTAATTTTGCCCTTCCAACACCGAGAAGGACAAGGAAAAGCCTGAGCTAATTTTTTCCTCTTGTGCTTCATTAACGGAGGTGTCACTCTGCAGGAGACTCCACCTGGGAGGGATGACAGAGCCGCTGGCAGCAGCAATGGAGTCTGCTGTGTTGTGTCGCTTGGTAAACGCAATGGTACAGAGCAGAGGCAACAGCAGTGGCGGGCAGGTGTTTTAGGGCCCATCAGAAAAAGAAAAGGATCCTATGAGCACAGTGGCATCCAGAGAGGCAACATCCTTGTCAGGCTGACATATAGCACAGAAGGAACAAGGGGCCATAGAACAATAAAAAAAAAAAAACCCGTTAGAGCACATGATTTGTCTGGCTTCTATACAGATGTGAAACCCCAGCAATCTCCCCAAACTCTGTGCAGGAGAGAAATTTTCAGGGGGCCTGGATACGGGATTAGTCAGAGGTTTTAGAAAGAGGGTCTGAGAGAAGATGGAGTCACTCCTTTACCTAATACAACTGCCTTAGGCGCTCTGGCAGGTATGGAGATAAAAAAGGTGAACAATGCAGGCACGATCCTTGTTCTCATGAACCTTTATATTTTTTAGCACTAACTTTTAAAAATTTTTACTTCTTTATTTTGAGAGAGAGAGAGAGAGAGAGAGAGAGCACGTGCATGAGCGAGCTGGGAAGGGGCAGTGAGAGAATCCCAAGCAGGCTCCTCGCTGTCAGTGCAGAGCTTGATGTGGGGCTTGATCCCACGAAACATGAGATCATAACCTGAGTCAAAATCAAGAATTGGACGCTCAATCAACTGATCCCCCCAAGTGTCCCAATTATGTAAACTTTAAACAATAAACAGTTGAGTGAGTTGATTGCCTTGGGGATAGAGGTTCAGGCCGTCATTAGCGCAGCGAGCAGTGGCCTCACCTAGCCAGGGCTTTGAGGAAATCTTTCTGGAGGAAATGACTTCTGATTAGCATACAGAGGAATGGTCAATCAGGCATCCAGGCGTGGGGAGACCCAGCAGTGAGGCAGCAGAGGACACGTAGGGGGACCTGTAAGAGATGGAAATGTCCGGTAGTTGTGCTAATTGAAAGAAAGAGGATGTTCACGTTAGGCAGGTAGACAGGTATGCAAAGACCACATCATGGGGAGGCCTGTAAGTCTCAAGTTTATACCAGAGACTTTGGTGAGGTTAAGAAAAGACACGGATGAGGTTTAAGCTCAGGATAGTGGCTTGTGGGTGGAGGCAGGTAGCAAACTGGAAGTGGGGGGTGGCTACTTGGAAGGTGGTCGAGGAATCCAGGCGAGAGACATTTACTGGGCCACAGTGTCATCGGTGAAGTTAGAAACATTGGTGGAATTTGCAAGGGGTATAACATCTAGAAATCTGCAGGGGCTGGTGCTGGATGCCGGCTGGAAAGATGGGATCCGGGAGAGGGTGAGGACTACTGCTACATTTCTGACTTGGCCATTTGGGTGGATGCTGAGATCAGGAAAATGGGAGATGGCAGATTTCATAAACGACCCAGAATGCGCTCTTCCTCTGAGTGGCCAACATCCGGGAATAGGACGTGGAATGTGGGACAAAAGTTTACGGAGCGATTGCAGTGAAAATGGAGTGCTCGGTTTGGGGAGCAATGAAGCCCTGTATGGAGAAAGGGCTGCGATGTGAGCTTCAGAGGTGCTTGCTCAACGTCCCCAGACATGGGGAGTCAGGGAAGGCCCCTACTTGAGGTGGGCTCCCCCCAGGAAGGAGCCTCCTTCCTCTTGTGGTCCCCTTTTTGTGCGGAGAGCAGCCGCCTGTGCGGCGCTGTGGATAGACTGCTGGCACAGAGATACAGAGACGTCTGGTTGGTGCCGGTGGACTTTAGGGTCCGGGGGAAACTCTTCTTGTCCTTCCGAGAGACAGTGTACCCATCGGGGACATCTCCGTTTTCTAAAATGTTTTCACTCCTCGAATAGTGGATCAGCTGTAGACCCAGCCCTGGGTCTTGTCGATACCAATACGTAGCTTCATGGTCCATGTCCTGAGAACAATGTATTGTCAACTGCTTTCCAGTCCCCGTGATGAGGTGTCTCGGGGTTTGGGTCACCTTGGCTTCCATGGGGCCTGGGAGGGAAGGAAACAGCTAGAAATAGCTCAGTAATTGAAAAGGACTTGAGCTGAAACCTGCAAGCTACGGTCAAGTTGTCCATGTGTCCTGAAACTCACCTGCTCCCAGGAGACAAAGCACGACCCATCCCAGGGGCCGGAAACCCATGGTAGTTTCACACCAGTGCCTCCCAGTGGGGATCTCGTCAGTCTCTGCAATGTCTCCATCTCTGCAGCTTCTTTTCAGGGATGAAACCACTCCCCTTTCCTCAGGGGGCTGAGGTGAAACCCAGGCAGTGAGTATGGGCCGAGGTGGGCTGGCAAGGCTTGGGACCACCCTTTCCCTGGCTCTCCTCCGAGGCTGCTGATTTCTGTGCACCGCAATGTCCATCCTCTTGTCCAGGTTGGGAAATATTTGTGTATTTTAAATCTTTATGATGAAAACTGGTATAACATGTGGATCACTTAGAAATGTGAGAACATGAAACTTAGACTGTCATCAAAATTGCACTTGAGAAGTCCTCGCTTCTACTCTGCAGAAACAATTCCAAGTACTTTCCTATCCTTGTTTACCCACCGACGTGCATTTTAGCTGCTACAGTTTACAGGTGGCTCATGTGTAAAAATTCCGTCGGGTCCCCGTTGTGGATTATTTCACTGGTCTGTACCCCATTTCACATGTTAGGTGCAGGACTCTTTCCTGTTAGCGCTAAGAGTGAACTTGAGGGACTGCATTCCTCAAGGTTGGGGTTCGGCATCTCTTTCTTCCTTTCCCTCTTCTCTCTCTTTCTAGAGGCAGGGGTGACGTCTGCTGACTTCAGTCACCTCGCATTTTAACCAGCCCACATGGTTTCTTTGACTATTGTAGGCTCACAGACTCTTTCTTATGGTATCCACATGCTCCTCGCACAGAAGCATGGATATGTCCCGGATGCTGGCTGCAGTCAGCTGTAAATCCAAGTCATGGGAGGTGCTGTCCAAGACTGGGGGCATCACGGCGTCTCTTCTGAGTTCCAGCCACACATACTGCTCCCTTTTCTGGGTCACTGTGTCCTTCCTGCACTGAGGCGACTTTCCTGGGGTTTCCCAGAATGTTTCGCCTCTTGGATACCTTTGAGTTTGTTTTGTGCTTTGTTGGGGCTGGAATATTCTTGAAGGGTGCAGGGGAGGAGGATAGAGAAGAGATGGACCCGTCTCCCCTAAACTGTGTGGGCTGGTCAAAATGTGATGGACTGAAGTCAGCAGATGTCACCCCTGCCTTTAGGGAGAGAGAGAGAAGAGGGAAAGGAAGAAAGAGATGCGCTTTTAACCACGACTAGTGCTTCAGAGAGACCTTCTCTACTTTGCCAAATCATTGTCATCTCCAGGCAAGAAGTGGGTCCTCATCCCAGTGTGGGGACAGTGCCCACACCTCAGAGATGGCTTTCTTGCTTGAAGTCCCCCTCCCCCAAGCTGGAGGTGCAGCTCCAAACTGTCACTATCTCAGGCCAGCGAGAGAGGTGCACTTGCTGCCAGGACAGTAACTCTGCTCTGAGGAGGCGTGTTCTCTCTTCATATGTCACTACCAGTTCCGTTCCTTCCAGGAAAAGCATGGGGGGCACAGACTTGGCTTCACTTCAGCCCTTGGTGTTTTTCATTATCCAGAGAATCCTCCATATTCTCGCTGGGAGACAGGTGTTCTCCAGGAAGGGAAAGCGGTTTTCCTTCTCAAGAGCCCTCCTCAAGTCAACAACGTCCCTGTTACTTCGTAAACCTTGTCGTCCTGAAGGTCATCTTTAGAAATCTCTCACAGTTTATCCTCACCCACAAAGCTACACCCCCTAATACCTCCTGTGCAGTGGATTTTCCCCGGTTCCATTGCACTTCCCACAACATAAAGGTGGACAATTACCATTGAGAGATTTATAGTTTATCCCAAGCATTCTCCATGGTAGATTAACCCAAGATTCAAGAGGCAGCTGATTTATTTTCTTAAAAATGTTTATTTTTGAGAGAGAGAGAAAGAGTAGGGGAGGGGCAGAGAGAAAGGGAGACAGAGGATCGGCACGGACAGTAGATAGCCTGATGTGGGGCTTGAACTCACGAACCATGAAATCACAACTTGAGCTGAAGTTGGACGCTTAACCAACTGGGCCACCCAGGCACCCCGAGGAGGCATCTGATTGTATACTCCTGTCCCCCAGCAGCTAATTCACGCTCCTCAGACCCAAGCTGCTTCTCTCCTCCACGCCCCATTGCCAGGGGGGCTGCTCGGGCTCCCTTTTCTTTCTCCACATCAACCCAAGATTAAAGCAATGCCGCTAACCTGAGTTCCTGACATCCCTGGATCACGGGCCATTGGCTATGCCTTCCCACCTTTCCTTCCTAGAAGCTTCCTTCTGATCGTTCCTTCAAGAAGGGCACCACTTTCAAGAGTTTGGGAACTTCCTCCCAAGGTGGGGCAAACTTCTATTTTCCTTGACAAAGGGACTGGAAGAAAAGAAAATCCAGTAGATGGCCAGGAGCCCTGAAATGCCTCTCTCGTCTTCTGTACTTTAACGTAATGCATTTCGCTCTGTGCTGTCCATCTGTCCGTGGACTTCTTCAGTGTCTGCTCAGCCCCCTCCTCAGAGGCATTACTTAGGGTATCTGCCGCATCTCCCATCCGTTCCTTCTGGGGAAACAGTCTTTGGACAACAGTGGTATGAAGGCCTCTACCCCATGGAGGAGCCATTTCTTAAAATACCCTGTAGGGGAACATATTTATCCCTTTAAGTGCATAGTAATATGTTTTCTGTGGATGATCGTGAGCCCAGATTCAGACTGTACAATGGTTAACACACTTGAAATCCTGTTTCACTTGCACTCCAGCCATTTCAGTTCTGAGGAATTTGCTCTACCTTATATATTTCCCTATTATATCATTAACCTTTGAAAGGCATCATGAAAGAGATTTGTATACTATGTTCTCTTTAATTGGCGATACAATGTTCAGTTTTATCAAATTTTCTCATTTCTTGAAATGTAATATTCATAATAAGGAAGATGCTAGTGCCCTCTAGTGGAATTTTACTGCAATAGGCAGGAAAAGAGGCTCAGATGCTCATACTCCATACACTGTGTTTGGATTAGATTAGGAAAAAGAATTAAGGTTGTGGATACAATGAAGGTTACTAAGCAGCCGGCCTTGATCGAGGAGACTATCCTGGGTCATCTGGGAAGTCCAGTCTAATCACATGGGTCTTTAAAAATAGGGAAACTTGGGGTGCCTGGGCGGCCCAGTTGACTGAGGATCTGACTTTTGATTTCAGCTCAGGTCATAATCTCACGGTTCTGAGAGCAAGTCCTCCGCAGGGTTCTGCACGGATGGTGCAAAGCCTGCCTGGGATTCTCTTTCTCCCTCTCTCTCTCTCTCTCTCAAAAGAAATAAATTTTAAAAGCAAGGAAGCTTTCCCAGCTGTGTGTAGAAGGAGACGTGAATGTGTAAGAAGGGTCAAGGAAATGGAACATTGCTGGTTGTAAAGACAGAGGCGGGGAGTCACAGGCAAAGATGCTTGATCCCTCCTAGAGCCTTCAGAAAGTAAGGCAGCCCTGCCGATACGTTGACTTCAGCTGAATGAGACAGGTATTGGACTTCTAACTGTAAGATAACAAATTTCTGTGTGTATTTAAAAATATTTATTTATTTATTTTGAGAGAGAGAGAGAAAGAGAGAGCGAGCACATGAGCAGGGGAAGGGTCAAAAGAATTCTAAGCAGGGCTGCTGGGCCACCTTGTGGGTGGGGGTGGGGCTCATGAGGGCAGGTCGCTGTGTACCTTGGGGTTTGCCATTTTTGTGCAGAGGATGTGGCCGCATTGACAAACTGCTGGTGCAGAGGGACTTGGGTGTCTTGGTTACTGCTGGAACATTCCAGGGTTAGAGGAGATCATTCTTTTCCTCCTTTCTCTCTCTCTCTACTGTCTCTGTCTTCTTCTCTTTCCCTCTTTCCGTCTGCATGCAAGAACGTGTTTGTGGGGTCACCTTGCAAGGGACGGAAGCTTCAGAGTGAATGGACTTCTGCTGATATTCACAATAACAACACATCCGAATCCCTTGCTGTTTGGAAGGTGACTTCCTGTGCCCTGTGTCACAACCTCCCTGCCTTCCTGGGCAGCAGCACCTTGGTGGCCCTGTGCTACTTAGCAGAGATGGCGCAGAACCAAAGGCAGACTTCTTTCCAAGAGAATAGGCCCCCTGAGGCTGGCAGTGACTCTCTGCTGGAACATTCTGGTCCGAAGCCTGTGCAGAGGAAGCATTCACAAAAATGGAGCACGCCAAGAGAAGAAACCGGCAGCGTCTGCCTTTAAAAATGGCATCATCTGATGGAAAGATGTGTCTCTTTACAGTGAAGATTTCATAGTCCAATGGGAAGTTAGCCACACCAATAATCATTTTAACTTGGCATCTGCGGATTCAATGTCCTGTCCTTACCATCTCTCTGCCTCTTCGTAGTCGCCTCCCGAGTGGCTTTCTTCAACAGCAGCTTTCTTTCAGGGGTTCAGGAGTGGGGCTCTCTCTGTGTTCGTTTTCTGTCGCTGCTGTAACAAAGTATCACAAACTTAGTGGCTTGAAACAACACATATTTAGAAGTTTGACGTGGGTCTCATTGGGTCGGAATCAAGGTGTGGCGCGACCAGATGCTCTTCTGGAGCGTGTAGGTGAGAATCCATCTCTCTGCCTTTTCTGGCTTCTGGAGGCTGCCTGAGCTCCATGGTCCCTTCCTCCAACTTCATTAAAAATTTTTTTAATGTTTATTTTTGAGAAAGAGAGAGAGAGAGAAAGAGACAAAGCATGCACAGGGGACAGGCAGAGAAAGAGAGGGAGACACATAATCTGAAGCAGGCTCTGGGCTCTGAGCTGTCGGCACAGAACCTGATTTGGGACTTTAACCCACAAACCACGAGATCATGGCCTGAGCTGAAGTCAGAGGCTCAACTGGCTGAGCCACCCTGGCACCCCGCTCCATCTTCTAATCCTGTCACAGAGGGTGGAGTCCTTTCCACATCACTCCATAAGGACCCATAACTGGGCCCACTTGGATAATCCAGAATAATCTCACCATCTACCTCACGGTCAACGGGTGTGCAAAGTTAACTGCATTTACAAGTGTAATTCTCTCTTGTCATGGAAGACAATATATTCAGAATCTGAGCATCAGGAAATGAATACTGGGGGGGGGGAGTGTTATTGAGCCTATCAGGAACCCTTGATCAGAAAAGGAAGGTAAGATTGGAAACTGATTAAGTTTCAGGAATATAATTTTAAGGGGCGAAGAGGAAGCAAGCCCAGAACCCATTCACTGTGGACAGTGCTGAGCCATTTACCCTTTCCTTTAATGGACATACAATGAATGCCAATCAGGTGGCAGGTTTTAGACTATGTTTTAGACTGTGGGAATCCAGGCACAAACAAAAAGGACAATGTTTCTGTCTCCAGGCTGAAAACGTTTAATATTGATTGTTCACAGCACTTGTACGCCAAGCACAGAGAAAAATCTGGGGGAAGGAATGATGGAAGCACGTGTCTCTTTACATTGAAGATTTCGTAGTCCGATGGGACGTTAGCCATACCAATAATCATCTTAACTTGGCATCTGCAGAAAAGAAGAATTGTGTCAGGTGCAGTGAGAGTACAGAGGAAGGAGCTCATGATCTTTGGAAAACAAGGCGCATTTAGATAGTGCTATTGTAAGTGAGATTTTGAAGAGCAAAATAAGTTTGTCAGATGGGCCATTCAAGGGAAATGTTAGGGGCTGCATGTTTGCAAATAGCTAGAGTTCGATGTATTTGGAGTAAAGTGTGTGAGAACGTGAGTGCTGGGAGGTGTGGGTGGATTTTCTAGAAGGGCTGTGATCATACCTTATACGTGCAGGAAGTTTTGCCCACCGTCACACACCTCTGTCCTGGGGATTCACTTATGGCTCCTTCGAAACCCGCCCCCATACCCGGGGCTTCAATCAATTTAGCAGATTGAAGGAAAAGAGTCCTTGTCAGCATAGTGAACACGTGCTGTAAGAGCTGGTAAGCTCATGAAGATGGAGGGGGTGATTGTCTCGGGTGTCAGTCTGCTCAGGTCATTTGGTTTCCTCTTCCTGTGAGGAGACCTGAAGATTCTGAAGCACTGATCTGTTCCAGGTACGCCCAGCACGTGGGTACGTCTCCCCTAACGCCAAATGTGATGAACTCAATGGGAAAAGAGTTCCACAACTCAAGAGGGAAAAATAAAGAGCTCTTTATCATTATGCTAGACTCTAATGAGAACTTGACATTCTAATACAAAGATACCTTTCTTGTAAGGTATTTAGTTTTCTTCCTTTCAAATTGTTTAAAAGGATTGTCATACATTTTTTTCCATGCTAATATATTTAGCTTTTATGTCTGGTAGACCACAGAGAGCCACTGAAGGATGCAGTGGAAGGGAGTGTCTGGGTTTTTGCAGTGAGGATGGTTGCACTTGGTACTGGGATGCTGATATTGCCTTAGGGAGGGGTGGGTGGAGCAGGTGAAATAGCAAAAGAGGCTACTCAGCTTCCCTGTGGAGCTGATTAGAAGAGCATGAACATGGCCGTGGTCGCTTTGAGAGAATGGATGAAGAGAAAAGTTATGTAGGAGTTAGAAATCAAAGCACATGAAGACAGATTGGATGTCCAGGGTAAAGGAGAATGAGAAATGTAGGACAACTCCAATCTTGTGCAAGCAAATGACTCATACTTCAATTCGCCAAATTGGCAAACCAGAAGGTAACTTGTGAGACAAAGATGACACATGTGTTTAAACTCCAGGAGGAAGTATACAGTTGGTGTCCTGAATGAACCTGAGTCCAAGTTAGGAATGGGGTGGAGGGGACAGATCTAGAATTCGTTAATTACAGAGTGGAATTCTTGTGCTCCCAGCCCCCATCTTGGGATGGTAGAAGGCAGCCATCTTATGGAGAAAGGCGAAAGACTGATAACATTTCAGAAAGTAGCTTTTCTCGCTAAGAAAGTTAAGTTTTCTCTCCTCTTCCGACTATCACTCTCCATCTATGGCAGCAGGTGGCATCAGTCCTGCTTAACTCATTAATACTTGGGTTCCCTAACAAGAGCTCTGTTGTCTAATCATGGAAAGGTAGGTCAATTCACGAGAAAAACAATTTGCCACCTGCGACACTGATCAGTATCCAGATGATACCCCAATGTCTTCTCCAGGAAACTTGCACAAATTGGCTGATAACGAAACTAAAATCACACCAGATAATGTCCTGCTAACTGGATCCTGATACTTGTTGTGTCTCAAGGTTGTCAGCTCTCTGTCTGACTCATTGGAATTTCAAGAGATTATACTCTAATCAATCAATGAACCAAAATGTTATTTTCCATGTTAGGTTACCTCAAAATTCATAGTAACAAAGCTCATTATAGATTTCTTTCCCTCTGCCTACCAAGTTTATTCGCTTCAAAAAAGTTCTCTCAACTCTCACTCCATCCCTTTCTTAGGCAGTTTTTCTGGTCTCATCTCTCATCTCTTTTCTCAACCCAGAGACTAAAACCATATGGTTCCTTAGCCTGAAACTTCAGTGTCCTTTCAGTAAGAACCAGATCTTTCCTCTTCCCCTTTCCTTCATGTGACTTCCCTTTCCTCCCTTTACCAAAGGTCACTCCATTCTACTTTTATTCCATGTTCTTGATAAAACAATAGGAAAAAAAACTTGATCTATTATGTGGCCAAGACTCAAAAACATCCTCAAGTAGTTCAGAATTCTAATTTAATGTATTTGTTTGTGTGATCTCTGAATATCCTGTCCCGAAACTTCTGGTATTTGTTTTCCTTTGGTGTGGTAGACAGAATGCTAAGAACAACCCCCAGGGAACCTTGCTGGGACCCTGACATCCTCTTTGAGGGTAGGTGGTACCTATGAATATGACAGCATGTCCTACTGCAATTGTGTTACAGTATTTGGCAAAAGGGATATTATCCAGATGTGTCCATCTTAACCTAATCACACGAGACCTTTCAAGGCACAGTTTTCTCCAGCTAGTAGCAGAATAGGAGGTCACAGATCTTTCTGGAGCATAAGTAGGATTTGATGTGCATTTGTGTCCTTGAAGATGAAGGGGGACCGGAGAGAGAATGCAAGGAACTGAGGGGGACCCCCCAGGGACCACCAACAAGGAAACAGAGTCCTGTTCCTACTGCTACAAGTAACTGAATTCTGCCAATAATAAGAATGAGCAGGGAGGGAGAAGGAGCGGGCTCCGGACGGGAATGCAGCCCGATGACCCCACGAGCTCAGCGAGCTCAGCAGACCTTGAGCAGAAACCCCAGCCCCACTGCCCTCATCTTCCCACATGACGAGGTGGGGGATGAAAAATCGGTGCTGTCATAACCTGTCTAGTTTGCAGTGATTCGTTACACCGCAACAGAAAATGAATTTTGATTTGTTTGTCATCACCCAATATTTCCTTTGGGGAACTGCGCGGTGAGCCTGCTGCATCTCTGATCCACCCATTCAGCACCACACATTTTGATTTTAAACATTCCACCTGCATCTACCCAAGTGACATTCTGCTCCCTAAAAATCCCTTTGAACAAACACATTTTGTGTCTCTCATTACCTACCCCTCCCCTCTCCACTAACTTTCCCTCATTCTCGGTGATCCTGAGCTCATGAGTTGTCTGAGAATTCGTCATCACTCTCTGTGTCCTATGTCACTTATGCCCAGGAGTCCACTGAGGAAGCCCCCTCCCTACTCATTTTCTTGTATAACTCAGTTACCAAGAGACATCATCGTGGGATCTTTGAAGGATCTTTGCAAGTCTGAGGGGTTTTTTCTTTACTTGATCAGAATTCAGTTTTATCAAAATTTCCCTACATCTGTATCTGAACATTGGAGTTCACATTAAGAAATATTCACTTTGAGTTAATGCCCTCTGGTCTAGTGTCATATCAGCCAGGGGCAATGACTTTGATTATGACAGGAAACATGTCTTAGAGGGACGAGCATGGGAAAAAAGCAAGAAATATTAAAGTCAAAGCAGAGATACCATACAATCTTGAGTGATAACTTCTCCTAACTTGGGTTGGGAATCTTTTTTATTTTTAATTTTTATTTATGTTTGGGAGAAAGAGACAGAGAACAAGAAGGGGAGGGGCAGAGAGCGAGAGAGACACACACACATACAGAATCGGAAGCAGGTTCCCGGCTCTGTCCTACCAGTGAAGAGCCTGACTTGGGTCCCAAGTTCATGAGCCACCAGCTCATGACCTGAGCCAAAATTGGAGGCTTAACTGACTGAGCCACCCAGGCACCCCACAGTTTGGGAATCTTGGGGGCAGAGACCCCTCTCTCCTTGGTTTGCCTCTTTCTTGTGCAGCGAGGATGTGGTTGTGTAGCACTGTGGATAAACTGCTCGCGCAGAAGTACACAGATGTCTGATTGGTGCTGGCGTGGTCCAAGGTCAGGGGGAAATATGGCAACTCATTTCGAGAGACACTGTACCCCTCAGGGACATCTCCTTTTTCAAAGGCTTTGGTACCAACAGAGTAGTAGATCAGCTGTAGGCCAGATCCAGGGTCTTGGCGATACCAGTACATGGACTCATGATCCATATCCTGTGTGCACTGGAGAGTTAATTTCTTTCCTGTCCCCAAGATCTTATGTCTTGGGAACTGTGTGACTACGGCATCCTTGAGGCCTGTGGCAGAAAAAAAAAAAAAAAGGTCAAATAAAGGCAGAGCCAGGGGAGGGGAGACTGAGGCTACCCTCCTGAAGAATGTTCTGTGGGTGGAGCCTGGGAAGCCAGTGACAGGTGCCCAGGACTCACCTACTCTGATGAGACAAAGGACAACACAGCAGAGGAACCTGCTGCTCATGGCGACACCGGAGGAACAGTGCTACTGGGTGCTGTGATGAACTCAGTCTCTGAGGCCAATGTTTTCTCAGCTGCTTCTGGCCAGAGACCACGCCCCCCTCCCTCACTGCTTCAGAAAAGAATCAGAAGCCTCTTAGGTTTAATAGAATGTGGTTGGTTTCCTTCATTCAGGTGACAAATCACTTATGATGTTCTCTTAAAGCATTACTGTTGTAGGTTTTTGGGTTTTTTTTTTTACCTCTATGAATTCTAATTTCCTTATATATCATTTTTATATGGTGGGTTCATGTTTTTAGAATTTTAACCAGACCCAGGGCACCTGGGTGGCTCAGTCAGTTGAGCAACCAACTTTGGCTCAGGTCATGCTCTTGTGGTTCATGAGTTCAAGGCCCACATCAGGCTCACTGCTATCCCCTGATCTCTCTTCACCTCCCCCAGCTGTCCTTGCTCTCTCTCAAAAATAAAAAATAAAATGAAATGAAAGCATTAGAATTTTTACCAGACCCTTATGGTGAGTTGAGTAGTGTTGCAAGGACGCTTGACGGTTTTCTCCAAACCCTTCTCTGGAAACCCTTTCCCATGTAATCTCTCTAGCCAGCTTGAAATTTTACTCTCAGAGTCCCCGAATCTTTAGCCAGCCTAATGTCCTTCTTTCCCATGAATTTCCGCCATATAATCTCAGCATACTTTCCCCATAATGCCTGTGCCCCTTCTCTTTTAGTGGGCTGTGAGCAGGTTGTGGTGGAGGGAATGGAGCAGGAAAATGTGCACAAACACAGGAAAATCTGGGAGCCGCCTAGGACATACTCGGAGGTGATCCGGATCTGTTGAAGGAGCTTGTTTTACCCGAGGGTTACCAGTGGGGACAGACGCTCTGTAGGTACTTGTAGCTATTGACCCCCTCGAGTGACCCTGTAACTGCTCTCAAAACTGCTTGCTTGGGGGAAAAAAGCATTTTAGGGAAATTGTGGGGTATGAGTCACCACAGATGAACTGAAGTTCAAATGTCATAGATGTGGCTTTCCGCTATTTAACGCTATTTCTAGGAAGATTTTTTTCTTCTCAAATTCTGGGCCACCTGGGGATGTGGCTGTGGCTTGTCATAGATAGAATACTAGCACGGAGCATGGAGACTGGTCCAGGGCCTGAAGAAACCTTCCTTTCCTTCCAGGAGACACTGACGCATCAGGGAATCTTCTTTAGTGTGGCCAGCAACAAGTGAGCAGTGCATCAGTTGTAGCCCCAACCTTGGCGCTTGGTCACGCCAGAACTTTCTGTTACAAGCAAAGTCCTAAAGACATGCAAACAAAAGCTCTCCCCCGCCACCCCCCCCCCCCGTTCTGCTTTATATCTAGATTATGGATTTCTCTAATATTCAGGTGACCTGGGGGAGAAGAAGCAGAAGTTATAGGCAGTGTCCCCCAGGAAGGTCAATGTTTGGCCATGAAAAAGAAGTAAGGCTCATGCCAGAGCCTAGAAATCCAAGTGTGTGAGTTTTCCTTGGGCTCCATGGTCTCACTCGCTCCCAGAGACAAAAAGCTTAGTCCTCAGAGGAGCCTGTTACCCAAGGCAGGATGGGAAAAGGGACATGTCTTCTTCCATCTCTTGTCAGCCTGTAGGTGGTTTGCTTGTGATGTTACTGTCCCCGCCCAGTGCCCACGGTCCCAGGTCCTGCAGAGATGGCACTTGGTCACGCCAGGCATCCCTTCCTCCCCTTCCCAGAGCATCACCCGGCTAGGCTCCACTCTCCTGGGCAACTCAGATGGGGAGAAACGGTTGCTCTTTTGGGTTTATACATGCGGTTCCTTTGCGTTCTTTCTGCCTCAGACATAGTTTTTCATCGCCAGCATTCTTTGACAACCACTATTGTCTCTAGGTTAGTCGTTAACATGGAAGGCTCTAGAGAGAAACTTCCTGGATTCAAATATCGGTTCTGCCACTTACTTTCATCTTAGGTGAGTAAATGAGCTGTTTTGTGCCTTAATTTTACTATCACTAATTCATGCCAATAAAAGTGTGTGCCTCATGGAGTTGCTGTGAAAATCAAATGAGTTAAAATTAAAAACGTTAGGAGGTTATAACAATGCTTAGTGTAAAGTACCCGCTCATTAAGATTTTGCTTACAAAACAGTTAATAGGAGCGTTGCTACTAATATTACTGCTATTAACATCATCATTTATTATTGAGTCTAATTTTTGTGCTGGGGACTGTTAGGCAATCCATATAAGTTTCTCGACTCAATAAACATTCTGGGAGTTCTATATTACTGACTCCATTAAAATTTTTTCTTTAATGTTTATTTATTTTCAAGAGACAGAGAAACAGAGTGCGAGCAGAGGAGGGTCAGAGAGAGAGGGATACACAGAATCCGAAGCAGGCTCCAGGCTCTGAGCTGTCAGCACAGAGCCCGACGCGGGGCTCGAACCCACAAACTGCGAGGTCATGACCTGAGCTGAAGTTGGACGCTTAACCCACTGAGCCACCCAAACACCCCTACTGACTCCATTTATAGACTAGAGAATATCTTTAGAGAGGTGCAGTAACTTGGTAAAACTGGTAAGTGGCCAAGTAAGTTGAATTCCAAAACCTGTATTTTCAACTATTAATAATGAATCTCAAGGATTCTCTCTCTTTCTGTCTTTTAAGAGTTTTACTGGAGTCTTATTCTTGCAGGAATTATTTTTCAATTTACTCTAACTTCTAAAACTAAAAGCACACTTAGTATGCTATCTCCATCTGCCTGAAATGCAAAACATCCTTTACTCTCTGGCATCCTAGGCTAACTCTGTCTATTCTTGCTGAAAACCTTGAGCATACTTTCGGCAGATGGCTTGCTCAAGCCCATTTTTTTCCCTAAATTCTTGGTGGATCTCTTTTCTTTCTTTTTTAAATATATTTGTTAATTTTTAAATTTATTTTAGAGAGAGTCAGAGACAGAGTGTGAGCGGGAGAGAGGCAGAGAGAGAGGGAGACACAGAATCTGAAGCAGGCTCCAGGCTCCTAGCTGTCAGCACAGAGCCCAGTGTGGGGCTGGAACCCATGAACTGTGAGATCGTGACCTGAGTTGAACTCAGAACCTTAACTTACTGAGCCACCCAGGTGCCCCTGGATCTCTTTTCTAAGAGTGGCTATTTTAAAGGTCTGCTGCTGTCCATTTCTATGTTCTGTCCCATAGGTGTCCTATTTCTTATTTCTTTTTTTTTTAAATGTTTATTTATGTTTGAGAGAGAAATAGAAAATAAGTGTGAGTGAGGGGAAGGGGAGAGAGAGAGGGAGAAAGAGGATCTGAAGCAGGTTCTGCGCTGAGAGCAGAGAGCTGGATGTGGGGCCCAAACTCAGGAACCCTCGAGATCAGGACCTGAGCCGAAGCTGGTTGCTTAACTGATTGTCACCCAGGCGCCCCACTATTTCTTATTTCAAAACAAACGTTCTTCAATCTTTAGCAAGTCTGAAGTGACTCCAAGTATTTTCTTATCATACCAAATCATCCTTGTAACCAGGTTGGGCTCTTATTATGAGAATTAGGATAGAATTCTGAAGAATTTTGTCTTCATGTAAACATTTTTGTTTATAGTAAATATTTCATCCCACTGAACATATTTCTGTTTTAGCTATTTCTGTTCCTTTGGCTACCAGTTTGCTTCCAGTAAAGGAGAAAATTTCAGGGAATGTGTCTGCTGCTAAATGCTCCATAAACTCTCCTCTCGCCTTTCATTTTTATTGGGGGTGTTTTGTTGTTGGGACCGGACGGTGCACGTATTTCTCTTCGAACCATTAGCCACTGTTCTGCTTAGGCTTTCTATCTGCATTAGCGTCAGTTTTGTTAAACTGCATTTTCCTAAAATGTGATCCATTTCATTTAGGCTTTGAAGTTATTTGTAGAGAATTGTACAAAATACTGTTTTTAAAAATGTACTCTATCATAATTTCCCCTTGTCAGTTCTTATTTAGTATATTTGTTCTTCCTGTCTTTCAGTTGACAAGCAGTTTTCTATTTTTCCCAAAAACTTGGCTTCTGTATTTCTTAGTTCTACTGTTTCAAAATTTTCCACCTCATTAACTTCTGCTTTTGTGTTTATCTATCAATCTGTATCTCTCTCTCTCTCTCTCTCTCTCTCTCTCTCTTTCTATCTATCTATCTATCTATCATTCCTTTTATGTTGACTCTTTCAAGTGCTTTTTATTTCTTCCTGTGGGTTCAAGGTACTGTTAGTGTCATTTTCTTTCAGCCTAATGACCTTAAGGTTTTTCTATAAGGCAAGCCTGCTCACTATGGAATCTCTTATTTTTTGCTCCTCTGGGGATGTCTTTATTTCACCTTTATTTTCAAAGGATAGCTTTGTTGGATATGATGTTCTTGGTGACTTTTGTTTGTTTCTTGGTGCATGTCACGCTATTTTCTGACTGCCATCATTTCAGCCATATTGCTGGTCTCTTACACATGACGAGTCATTTTTCTCTTGTTGATTTCAATATTTGCTCTGTGTATTTTGGTTTTCTGATGTTTGACTACAATGTCCAGATAAATATCTCTGTGTGTTTATTGTACTTGAGAGTCATTAAGTTTCTAGATTCTCTTGATTAATGTTTTCTGTCATCAGATACATTCTTGGCTATGACTTTTTTGTTCCTCTTCTCTCGCTCCTCTCTTCCTGAGATTCCCATTTTGCATGTATTGGTGAACTTGATGGCATCCCATAAATCCTGAATTCAGTTCATTTTTGTGTGAAGAGCACTTGCCCCAGCAGCACTGGGGGGTGTCTCCTGCCACGTACCAGCAGAGTTCCAAAATACATTAAAGAACTGACCGAAATGGCAGAAGAAATGAACATATCAAAACTATAGTCAGTGGTTTCAATACTCCACCTTCAAAAACTGATCCCTCCAACTTGACTGACAAGAAGTCAGGGTAAAGAGACTGAAAAACACTATCTACTAAGTTGATCTAACTGATGGTTTTACAACACTGTCCTCAACAACCACAGAATACGCATTCTTTTCAAGAATGTATAGAATGTGTTTTCCAAAATAGACCACATATTATGCAATAAAATAATCTCAGCATATATAAAAGGATTGAGAGAATGCGAAGTACCTTCTCAGATCAAATTACTTAGAAATAAACAACAGAAAGAAATTTGGGGAATGCCCAAATACTTGGAAATTTAATAACACACTCCTAAAAGAATCATGGACTACAGAAGAAAGCTCAAGGAAAATTATATTTTTAATTGAATAAAGAAATATAAACTATGAAACCACATGGAATGAAGTAGCGATTAAGAGGATATTTATAGAGTTAAATGGCTACATTAGAGAAAAAAACAAATGTCTGGATTATAAACTAAATTCTTCCTTAAAAAACTATAAAGAAAAGCAACAAGTATACCAAAAATAAGGAAGGAATAATAAAGATCCCATTTGGAGTCAATCAAATAGAAAACAAAAACAATAGGGAAATCCATGGAACTAAAGACTTGCTTCTTGAAACAATCCACAGAAGTGAGGAATCTCTCATTAGACGGAACAAAAATGCAGGGGACAAGTTAGTCCTTGACTGCGGACTTGGCCATTCCACACCTTGGTAGAGACTGGCCCAGGGTGAGTTTTCTACCCCCACTGTCGTTCAGACTGCGCTGCCTTCTCAGGGCCCAGGAGTCTGGGAGGAGCTGCAGTGGCTTTTGTAGTTTCAGATGAGGTTAAGGTGGGGCTTCCCCACCTTTTTAGGCAGGCTCCAGGTGCCTGTGTGACACTGTGGACTCACTGCTGGCACAGAGGTACAGAGATGTCTGTGAGGGGCTGGTGGGCTCTAGTGTTAGGGGAAAATGGTCCTTCCTTATTCTGGAGACAGTTGATCCCGAGGAGCCCTCTACTTCCTCGGTGGTATTAATACCATATGAATAATGGATCAGCTGTAGTGCCTTTCCTGGGTCTTGACGATACCAGTACATGTTCTCATGGTCCACAGTTTGAGAACATTCCAGAGTAATCTTCTTTCCTGTTCCTGAAACACGGTATCTTGGAGTCTGGGAGACACGAGCATCCATGAAACCTGAGGAAAAAAGGGCAAAAATTGGCAACAGGGTCTGGGGTGGGCCTTGATGCTAGAATCAGGTACAAAGCCAGAACAGGGGAAAATGTTTCTTTCCAGTTTTAAAGAAATCCGTGTCAATGACTTACCTGTCCCCAGAAGGCAAAGGGCCACATAACACAAGAGTCTGACAGCCATGGCACAGTTAGGGCTGGAAAGGTGTCTACAGTTCTGGGGAAGTGGGATGGGCTCTTGATGAAGTCACTGTGTGACGACACAGTCCCTGCAAACTATCTGGGCCACAGCCATCCTGTTAGTACAGCTGTGTCATCTATTCCCTTTACCCATCAAAGGACTAATATTTTTGTTTATTTCTCTTGTGCAAAGTAGGCTAGATGCTTTGCTTATTTATCTTAAGTCTCTACTCTTTGTGCAAAACATTAAATTGCAACTATTTCACAAGCTATGAAAGTGCGGACTGCAGAGCTTTGAAAGGCTATAATAGGAAGATGTGACCTAGTTGGGAAGGTCGGAAAAGGAGGGGATGTTTGAGGAGAGTTCTGAAGGATGGGCTGGAATGAATTCTGCAAAGCTTTGCGAGAAGAGCTCCAAAAAAAAAGGACCCAGGGAACAGAGTGGCTCGATCGGAGAGCCACAAGAGACCGTGTTGGGAGGGTAACATGAAGGAACACATGTACACTACATGTGTGAAGGGCTTGGGGGTAACTGACATCTTCTGAGTTCCCAGAAAATGTATTGTTATTGTTGTGTGCTAATTACATCACTCTTTTGATCTTATTTCTTATCAACTCAGGGTTCAGATTTCACCAACTTTATCAACTTAGGCTCCATTTTTCTTAGGTTCATCTTTCTCTTCACTGCACCATCAGTCATGGTAGAACAGAAAATTCAGACGTGCAGTTCTTTCTAATACATGCTTTGGTAGCACTGGCTAAAATATTTTGGGTGCTGTTGCAGTAAACAGCATGGAAACCAAGTCCTATCCTATTTTCTCCATTTCTCTTCAACAGAGTCACAAAAATGAACCCCAGGATCCCTTCCCCCTTCCTCTGTTTCTTTTTTCCCTCGTTCATTGGGATTCACAGTTGACAGTCACTCAAAATCTTGCTTGGCTGCTGCTGACTTGGGGTTTTGGAGCTGATTGATCACCTCTTCAGTCTTTATGTATTTTTTTAAGTTTACATATTTATTTTGAGATAGATACATAGATAGATAGAGAGAGAGAGCACTTGAGCATGAGCAGGGGAAGGGCAGAAAGAAAAGGAGAGAAGAATCCCAAGCAAGCTCTGCACTGTCAGCGATAGCCTGATGTGGGGCTTGAACTCACAGACTGTGAGATCGTGAGATCATGACCTGAGCTGAAATCAAGAGTTGGACGCTTAACCAACTGAGCCACCCAGCGCCCCTGGTCTTTATGTATTTTATATATGACAGCTGCAGACTCCTGCTCACTCCTGCTCTCTCATATGTCCCAAAAGAACATAACAATTTTGACCTATCAAGCCCTGGCATATTCTTGTCCATTAAAGCTTTCCTTAAGACAAGGGTGATCATTAAAACGGAACGACATTTTGTCTTTGCTTTTACTTTGAAAGCTGGTCTTGCCTTAATAGGTAACATCTAGGAAGGAAAAAAAAATAATGAAATTTTACTGCCCCCTGCTGAAAAAAAGGTGAAAAAAGATGAATAAACACTTAGAGATTTGGGAAGGGTCTTTCTGATGAATTTTAGAGAAATAGGAAGGGGAGACAACCCAAGTTGTTCTAAGTGTGAGAAGATTT
This sequence comes from Helogale parvula, assembly GCA_004023845.1. NCBI lineage: Eukaryota > Metazoa > Chordata > Mammalia > Carnivora > Herpestidae > Helogale > Helogale parvula. The sequence continues at coordinate 11,309 of PJEM01009983.1, read as the reverse complement.
AAGAATGAGTGATGAGTGGATGAAAGACCCCAGCAGTAACTGGTGTAAAATCTGATTCTCACAGTAGAAGGGATTAAGGAAAGATGGAGGAGCCCAAGGGTCAGATCTTGGGTTGGGGGCAGATATGAGAGGCTAGGGTCCCATTCAGGTAAAGGAGTATTTGAAGGCAGAGATAACTCTCCAGCCCTTGTTTCCAGAGCAGGAATAATTCATCATGGCCCACCTTCCTGGGACAGTTCAGGAAGTGTCTGGAGCAGCTGCTGAGAATTTCTTAATGTCAACAATAAGGACACAGCAATTATCAAAAACAATTGTTACGCATGTCTCCACACACTGGGTCCAGTAAAACACCTTCTCTCATTTTCCAATGTTCCTAGTCTACTTCTAGAACTATGCTTAACCAAACATATTTTCTTTCTTTTAAAAAGACTTGTAGGTAGGGGGTGTGGTGGACTTAAGTGAACATGCACCAGAACTCAGAAAACATGCTACTTGCAAGAAAATACCAAAGGACTACTTGAAAGACATATCTGAGTTTGTTTTTCTTTCCTCCCTTCATCACTTCCTTTCTTCCATCATTCCTTTGCTAAGTCAGGCATTGTACACAATTCTAGGGATATAAAACTGGAGGGACATCACTCTTCTTTTAAAACATTTTTAAAAATTTTTTTCTAATGTTTTATTTATTTTTGAGAGAGAGAGAGAGGCACCATGAACAGGGGAGGGTCAGAGAGAGAGGGAGACACAGAATCTGAAGCAGACTCCAGGCTCTGAGCTGTCAGCACAGAGCCCAACGCGGGGCTCGAGCCCACGAACCATGAGATCATGACCTGAGCCGAAGCAGGACGCTCAACCTACTGAGCCACCCAGGCGCTCCTAAAACATTTTTAAGTTTATTTATTTTTGAGAGAAATAGAGTGTGAGTAGGGGAGGGGCAGAGAGAGGGGAGAGAGAGAAAATCCCAAGCAGGTTCCGCACTGTCAGCAGAAGAACCCAATGTGGGGCTCAAACTCACAAACTGTGAGATCATGACCTGATTCAAAAATAAGAGTCAGATGCTTAACCAACTGAGTATGCAGGCACTGCTGGAGGGACATCACTCTCAAACTAAAAAATAAATAGTCTCGGTGAGAGTCAGTATAGAATACAGTAACTAAAGTTTCCAGAAGGAGTAAGAGCTGAATCTTCTCTGTCTATAGGAGTCACAGTAGCTTTATAGATAAGCTCCTCTCTGAACTAAGAATTAAAGGTTATGCAGGAGTAAACCAGGAAATGAAGTAGCAGTCCATTTCGGATGAGAGAGAAGATTTGTAAAGGTACAGTTGTGCAACTGGGCTTGGCCTAATCAGAGAAACGTAAGATGTTTCAGCTGAGCTAGAGTCTGAGGGGCTGAAGGGAACATGGACAATGTGGCTGCATTTTCCGACAGAGATCTTTTCGTGAAAAGCTTTGTGTACCACGTGAAGAATGCCACAGGCTATCAGGCTGGTGGCAACACCGAAGACATAGTAGAGCAGAGAAAGTAAGAGGCTAATAGACCATCAAGAAGGACAGTAAATCTTTTTTCTAGGGAATAGAATAGGTAGTCTGTTTGTTCCTGGTATAAAGGTACTCAAATACGGAGCTAAAGAATGGCTGGCACTCAGAGGAACAGGCCAGAGAGGGGACAGCAAAATAAAGAGACAGTCAATAGGAACAGAATGGAGGGGGGCACAGTGCAAAGTGGATGGAGTCAGAGGCAAAAGAACCATGAAAAACAGCATTCTGTTTGAGCTAATGAGAGATGTTCTTATTGAAAAACATGGTGGGGGCACCTGGGTGGTTCAGCTGATTGAGTGTCCAACTCTTGATTTAAGCTCAGGTCATGATTCCAGGCTCATGGGATTAAGCCCTGCATCAGTCTCCTTGCTGAGCATGGAGTCTACTTAGGATTCTCTCTCTCTCTCTCTCTCTCTCTCTCTGCCCTTCCCCACCCCACTCCCCCCAAATAAAATTACAAAGAAAATCATGGTGATATTGTCAAATGTCAGGTTCATTCTCCTAGAAGGACACTATTGAGCTAGCCCCACTAAAATAGATAAAGAGGGTCAGTGGGCAGAGGAGATAGGTTCAGTCCAGCCTGTGGTTTCACAGTCACCACATGGCCTTTGGACATTGATCCAATGTGGCCTTAAGCTCAGACTGAGGCACATACAGCAGAGAGCTACTGAGACCCCTAAGGATCCCCACATCCCACATGGGGAAGCCTTCTGTGCCCTTCTGAGCAAATGTGCTTGTCTTTCTGTATAGAGAGCAGGTGGCCAAGAAGCACTGTGAATATCTCTGGTGGCACAGAAGTAAAGAGCTGTCTGTTTGGGGATGGCAGTCTCTAGGGACAGGGAGAATTTCTCTGGCTTCTCTCGAGAAGCATTGTACCCACTGGAGGCTTCTCCTTCGTTAATATCGTCAACACCGTAGGAAACGTAGATCAGCTGTAGCCCCAGTTCTGCGTCTTGTCGATACCAGTACATATAGTCATGATTCATAGTCTGAGAACACTCCAGTCCAAAGCTCTTTCCTGTCTCTATAATCCCATTCCTTGGAGTCTGGGTAATGCCAGCACCTATGGAGCCTGTGAGGAAACAAGACAGAAACTGGAGACAGAGCTTAGGTAGGGTCCTCTGGCCACAGGCTCAAGGGAAAAGCTTCAGCCAGGACCTGTGAAATTTAAGGACTTCTCCATGTTTCCAAACTCACCTCTTCCCAAGAGACAAAAGGCCACCCAGCATAGGAGCAAGAGGTCCATGGTGCGAAGAGGCAAATGGAGGTGTTTCCAACTTTCAGTGTTGGGGAAACGGGGCACAGGAACAGGAAATGAGAAAAATTCAGTCAGCGATGTCTTTGTCCCTCACAGCTTAACTGGCCTTGGAGAAAGCCGCAGCCACACCCCTTCCCCACCGGGCCTCACCTTCGCTCCCTTATTACTCAGGCAGGCCGTGCCTCGGTTTACTTACTTGGGGTCCTACCAGAGGATGATGACACTCTTCGACTCCCTCCTCTTCTCTTCCTCCTCCTTCTCTGCCACCAAAGGAGACGAGGCTCTCTCCCTCTTCCCACGCTTTATCTATTTCAGTAGCTCAAGGGTGCGCCCTCATCCCTGTTAAGTAGGATGTGGAGTAAATCCAGATTCCTTTCAAATAAAGAGAAACTGGCTCCCGTGGAAGGTTGTGACACTGTAACATTTCTTTTTTTCTGCATTTATTCTTTTTTTTTTTCTCACTCAGGTCTAGGTAGGCTATGCACTTTGAACATATTCACCATAAAGTTTGAGAGTTTTGTCTTTTCTGATGGGACCACCACTATTAACTTGATTCCAAGTTTCTATTGCTCTTTAATGGAGGCTCTTGTTCTGGCCTGTGTCTCCTGGGCACAGAACTTTACGGAAAATATGGGCTAATTGTAGGAAGGTGTTCTCTTAATGTCGGTATGCTCTCCGGAGAAGTATTTAACACTTTCCTTAACATTTGGACGAACTGAAAAGAGTTCAGTGAAGAGGTAATTTTAGCTTCACATAAATTGTTCCTGACTTTAGGAGGAAAGTCTTCAATATTTCAGTACAACAGAGTACAAAGACGACGCAACCACAAAGATCATGCGAAATACCGATGTGATCAGTCAGTCTTCTTGGCCCCTCCAGGTCTGTGCCTGTCCTGATTCTTCTTATCCATGGATATACCGCAGCCTCCTACACTAATCAATTCGGCTGTATATCACATTGGAAACGTCTCCTTTTTAATGGCTTTTCTTTTGATTAGGAAAATTTATAACATATATAAAATAGATGTAATAATATAATGAGCCTCCATGTCCCCACATTATCCAGCTTCAATAATCACCAACTCATGGCCTCTCTTGTTCACACTCCAAGATTTCTCTGTCTCTGTCTCTGTCTCTGTCTCTCTCTCTCGTGGTATTCTGAATACCCATTACTTTACTCAGGAATACCCAGGCACATTTTACAGCCAGGGTACACATTCTCTATGACATATTCCAGTGTTCTCTCCCTTCTCTCTCTTTCTGGATAGAGTTCTTCATTAATCATACCAGTAGAAACTTGGGTTACCCCCCAATAAATTGCCTATCCAGGGGCTCTAATAGAAAAAGCATAATTATAAGAACGATTGTCATTTTAGTTTGTCCTTAACGGGAAAAGCTTCACCCTAATTTGCAGTGTTAACGTGCTGTTTTGCTGCCCCATGCTGTGGGCAGTGACTGGAGTGGGAGAGATTTGGGAGGTGAATATAAGCTGTCTTCAGGGCTCCCATCTGTTGAGGGCCAGAGCGTCCTCCAGGAGAAGGCTGTGGATGCACGGCAAGGAGAAGAGAAGCATTGAACAGGATGTTCGCTGTGCCTTCTTCGTTGATAGCCTCCAACAGACTGGGAAAACTCTCCGTTTACCAGTTTGATAAGAGTGCTTATTTTGAATGAGTACTGGATTTTGTCAAATTTTTCTCAGCATCTATTAAGAGGATCAAATGAGGGGCACCTGGGTGGCTCAGTCAGTTAAGCGTAGACTTCGGCTCAGGTCATAATCTCACAGTTTGTAAGTTGGAGCCCTGTGTCAGGTTCTGGGCTGACAGCTCAGAGCCTGGAGCCTCCTTCAGGTTCTGTGTCTCCTCTCTCTCTGTCCTCCCCCCACCCCATGCTCGGTCTCTGTCCCTTTCAAAAATAAATAAACATTAAAAAATAAAAAAAGAGAATCAAATGATTATTCTTCATTATTCTGTTAATAATTCTTCTACAATAAACCAACTTGATCATGATGTGTTACCACTATATATCATCCATATGTATATGCATTTGGATTTGATTTGTTAATATGTCAAAAAAGATTTTTTTCATCTACAGTCATAAAAATATTGTTCTGCAATATCTTTGCCAGATTTTGGCATCAGATTTTTGCTAGCTTCACATAATGAGTTGTGAAGTCGTTCTAAACTAGTAGTTCTAGCTTAGCTTATTTTCTAAAAAATGTTTCTGTAAGGTTGGCATGATTTCCCCCCCCCCCTTAAATGTTTGACAGAGTTCACCTGGAAAGGGATCTGGGTCTGTAGTTTTCTTTGAGGGGATGTTTTTGATAAGTAGTTCAACTTCTTTACATTTCTAATTCTATCCTGAATCAGTTGGGTAAGTTTCTATTTTTCAAGTAATTTCATCTAGTTGTAACACTTCGACATGATATTCTGTTATATATAAATCTGTTGTATTTATGGAGAAATTCTCTTTTTCATCACTGATGTGGGAATTTGTGTCTTTCCCCCTTTTGTCTTGACTGCCGTGGGTTAATCGCTTTTATCAATTGACCAAATTATGAACACAGTTTCCTCTAAATCCTTGACCATATTTCTATAATAATAATTACTTAAAATTTCTTGTCTGAAATTTCTTGCATCCATGTAATTTTAGGGTTGGTTTCCATTGCCCCTTTCCCTCTATGTATGGGTGATACTTTCCCATTTCTTCCCGTGTCTAGTACTTCTCCACTGAATGATTGAAATTGTGCAAGCTATATTGTTGAGAGTCTAGATTTTTCTTTTCTATACTTCTTTCTTTCTTTCTTTCTTTCTCTTTTTCTTTCATTCGTTCATTCTTTCCTTTGTTCTTTCTTTTTTTCTGCCCTTATTTAGAGAGTGCTGTGAATTTTTTTTCTAAAAACCATTTAATTTATTGGCAGATCAGCTAGCTCCCATGGACCTTGTTGAACTTTGTCAGGACAGTTGTAGGATGGCTCTTACTCTTAGACGTGGGTGGCCTCCTTCTTGAAGTGTGACCCCCACCATTGAACGCTTGGGGGTCCAGTGACATCTCTCCTGTCCCCAGGACTGTGTGGCAGCCAGAATCTCCATCCCTGCTCTCTGCCAGGCATCAGGGCGGCTCTCTATGTACCTACTGTTTTGTGTTTGATCCCTGGGCAATATTGGAGTCCTTTTTCTGCACAGTTTCCTTCTCTACAGCAGCTGGGCCCTGAACTCTGCTCTCTGCCTCCCTGACGTGTTGAGGCCACTTGCTTTGCTTGGTTCCATGCTCTTTTGCTGTAGTTTAGAAGCTGTTCCAACACAGGGACCTGGGACAATTATGACACCCCCTTTCATCTTCCCTCCTCTCTGTGATGATGACCCTCCACTGCCTGCTGTCTAATGCCTGAGAACTGACTTTAAAAATTCCATCAGGCGTTACAGTGGCTTGTAGATATAGACAAGTATGGTCACAACTATCTATTCTGACTTAAAGCCACATTCCTGTTATTCTCATTATGGCTACAGAATATGATAGTGTTTATTGCCCCTTTAATGTTCTGATCCTCTTGTCAAGCTGACGCTATTATAAGAGTAACCCTCTGTTCTTGATCAAACTGGATAACATAATTCATTGTTTAAGATGAATTTCACAAGCATTATTTATTTCCAAATCTATACGAAACTTTTTCTATACATATTTTCTCATTCCCTGCTAAATCGCTGGTTTGATTCTTTTCTTAAATTATTATTATTCTTTTAAAATGTTTTCCTTTGTGTGATATTTTACTTTTTTAATGTTTATTTTTGAGAGAGAGAGTGTGCATGCATGCGTGCGCGCAAGTGGGGGAGGAGCAGAAAGAGAGAGGAAGATATAGAATCTGAAGTAGGCTCCAGGCTCTGAGCTGTCAGTGCAGAGCTCCATGCGGGGGCTTGAACCCACAAACCATGAGATCATGAGATGAGCTGAAGTCAGATGCTTAACGATTTGAGCCACCCAGATGCCCCCTTTTCTTAAATTATTATATCCATCTTTATGGTAAATGCTGATAGGTTTCTGGGTATCACTTAAAATTTGTTTCCCTAAGTTTAATCCTCGGGGATTTGTTGTAATTTTGTCCAAAGAAAAAGTTCTCTCTGCAGAGCATATAATAGTCTCATGTTTTTAGTAAAAAAAAAAAAATCTATTTGCCATAACTATACACATTCTTTGAAATACACGTATTGTGGCTTCTTTTTACTTTTCTCTCTTTTCCCAGAGACTAAAATTCCATGCAGTGTAACTAAAAGTTTCCCAATCTTTTTATGTCTTGGTGACTTAAAATGGTGGAGTTAAAGTGAATCAGCTGTCATATCAAGAGGTCAGTGACATTGGTGACTGCACTGGATGGCATTTGGCCCTAAAATAGATAATATGAGGGCAAATATTAAGTCTTTAAGAAAAATAGGTGAATTTTTACTGCTCCTTGCTGTAGCCAGCCAGCAGAATCCAGTTAGAAAACGGGAGAAAAATTCATTTGCTTTACTCCAGGGGGCAAAAAGCAGAGCCAAATGGTGTGAAGCACTTTCTTTTTATTTCTGGACAAAAGGGTGTTGTCGAAGGGTGGTAAGTAGTGTGGGGGCAGCCGTGGTCGGAAAGGTTTCTGCGATACGCAAATATGGGAGTTATGATGGGGAAGAGATAGCGGTGTCTTTCATGTGATGGAGATAATGTGCACCTGCTCAGAGGCCAGACCGCCTCTTTCTCTCCATACCTACTGGTTCTTCGAAGTCGAGGACAGGGGAAATGGTATTTCAGTTTTATTCTAAAATTTAAAAAAGGGACTGATAGCTACAGACCTTTGAGAAGGATACTGAACTCTCAATAGAGAAATGGCCTAACACTACAAATAGACCGTTTCAAGAACAGAAACGCAGGACCAACATCTAATGAGGAAGGGCTCAAATTCATTAGCAGTCAAGAAAAAATGCAAATGGGATAGGTGGGGAGGGAAAGACCATCATCCAGTTTTCTAGATTGTTGCCAGTTGATAGTTTAGGATACAAAGTAAACTCTCTCTGTCTCTCTTTCTGTCTCTCTCTCTTCCTATTAAACTATTGGTTTTATTTATTTTTCTTAAATTTTCATCTGCATTTTTAAGGTAAGCAGTGATGGTGTTTTCAGAGAAAAGGTGTGGACGAGAGATTGCAGTCTTTTTACATTTCTAGACTGGCAACAATCTAGACAACTCAATAACACCATAAGAGGGTAGGGGGATATGGGAAGCTTTGTGCACTTTTAAGTGAGATTTGAGACTCCTCCAGCAATTCTGAGGAGCCCTCTGGTGGTATCTAGACACATAAAATAAGGTACACAAATGTACTCCATGTCCCAGCAGGCATGATTCTGGGCATACGATCCTATATAATGATTATCCAGGTCCAGGAAGGGATATAAACAAGCACACTCAAAGTCGGCATGACATCGGAGGAAAACTGGGTCTATTTTGGGAGAAGCAGGTGCGGAGCACTGTGCACCACTTAAAAGTGACAGACTACACGCACATACAGAAAAATGAAGCGTTTCACTCACTTGAGCTGAGCAGGGAGAATCTGAAAGGCAGAATTGCATGCATCATATAGAGTTACAGGATTTTAAGTGCACGCGCGCATGCATAGGTGGTAAGGGGTGAATGCTCCAGGAGAAGGCTCATGGCTGGATGGTGACCAGGCTATTGTTTCCCCTGGTTTGACCCCAGGTTTAGGAACAGGTGAGCTGGTCGTTAGCAGTGCAGTGTGATGATGGCAACTGAATTCTTGACCTTCAGTCATTTCATCTTCGCCCTCCACCGTGAGGACTGGAAGAAAAGAGAAAGAACGTAGGGAGAGAAAAACATGAAGTGGACAAAATAAGAAGGAAAGTGAGACCTGGGGAGGCAGTCATTCCAGACCCCGGCCCAAGTGTTTTTTTCCAGAATTGTCCATCACTCCCTGATGGGTGGTGAACACCCTTTAGTCTCGTATGAAGTCCCCTGTGGCTTAAGCTAGCTTCCGTTGACTTGTTACTTCCTTTCAAACACATAGGCCACGTGCTTCCTGAGTTGGGTCCATGATGAGTTTGTGACTAAGAGGACCTAACACTTCACTCTGCATTAGCTGCGGGAGTATAGCGCCAAGCCTCCAGGTTCAGAGGACCAGATTTCCAGGTTGCGGTGAGTTTGGGGGGCATTTAGTTGAGAATCGCTCCTAGAGCAAGTTGATTTGATTTAGCACTTGATTGTTTTGAAAGTAAATAAACAACTTAAACTCTTTTTCTGGGTCTGTTGATACAGGTAAACAAAGGCATGTCCTTTTTCAGGGATACAATCCATCCTTGTTTTCTGTCTTTTGTCTTTGAACAGATGTCCTGGGGTCTGGGTGACTTTGGCATCAAGAAAGCCTTTAAGAAAAAGACCCAGAAAGTGTATGCAAAGCCCCGGACGAATCCTTCCTTCGAGGGAAGAGCTTGGGGCTGGGAGACGATAAACAGGATTCTTCTTTTGTGCTCAGGACTCACCGGCTCCCAGGAGACAGAGGGCTGCACAGCAGAGGTGGCTGAGCCCATGGTGCACCGAAGTAGGAAAAGGATGAGGCTTTTTCAAGCTTCATCAGCAGCCTTCCTGTGACGTGATTGCTTTGCAGACTCATAATTGTAAGGCTGAACCAAACAGACGCCATGACAGGCTTTAAATTTCCCCTCTAAGCTAGAAGGCCTAAAATCAGCCATTAGGCGGTTATACATTACCTGGGGGCAAAAGAGACAACTTTGTGGTATCCAATCAGGAAAGCCCAGCTACATCTCCCCACATTCCTAAGGGTAAGGCCTGCAGATGGGAACTTTAGATAAGACCCTGTTACCTAGTGTTAAAGTTAACCCCATAGTCACCAAACAAGACCCTGAACTTGCTCTGTAATTGGTTAATTTCAAAGATACCCTAAATGTTCTAATTGGGTCCCGCCAAAAGTAACGGACGCTCTGAACAGTGTGTATGGTTAGAGCTACTGCCAATACTGTTGTACCATTATGATTGGGTCACTGTACCTATGTCACGATTTCTTGTAACTCCCCCTTCCCAAACCCCATAAAAACCCTACTCAGCCCTTGCTCAGGGCTCTCAGCACGGATCCACTGCGTTGGTGAAGGCTGTGAGACCGAACTTAGGCCCGGCGAGCCTAAGCCGTAATAAAATTGCCCTTTGCTTTTACATGCGTGCCTCGGTCTCCCTGGCGGTTTCTGGTTTTGGGGTGATATTAAAATCTTGGGCATTACATAATCATCACGTAACTGCTTCATGTTACTGAGCAAAAACACCTCATTGCATTGGAAGGAAAGATTTTTTCCCAGTTCAGCAAATACACCTAGTTTGTATTTTATTCATTTAGAAATACTCTATTTATTTCTTTTTCTTTTTTCTTTTTTTAGAGAGAGAGAGAGAGAAAGAGATAGAGTGCAAGCAGGGGGAGAGAGACAGACAGGGGGAGAGAGAGAACCCCAAGCAGCCTCCATGCTCAGTGCAGAGCCCGATGAGGGGCTCCATCTCACGCCCCTGGGATCATGATCTGAGCTGAAATCCAGAGTTGGACAGTCAACTGACTGAGCCACCCAGCCGCCCCTAGAAATACTCACTTTAAAAAACATTTTGTATCTAGTTTTACCAACAGAAACAATATCTATTTTTTTACAAAGTAAAAAATAAAGATAAAACCACACAACTGCCAAAGATGATGCCTGATAACATCTTAGTGAATTCTTTCCAGAACTCTCCTCCTCCCCTCTGCTTGTCTGTGTACATTTTCTTTGACAAAAAGTATATCATTTTCAAATGCTGTTTTATAACCTTTTTAAAAATTGTATGAACTTTATATAACTTTCACAATTATCACCTTTCACTATCAATGCATTTTAATTTTATCTACTACCCAAGTTTTATTCAAAGTTTACCAGCTGTTTTAAAAAACCCTTTTACATGAATTTAAACATAGTTTCTACCCCAGGACTTGGCATTGCTTTTGATGACTAATTATCTTTCCATTTAATACAGATCTTTTTTGTTATTGTTGTTTTTGTGATTTGGAGGCTAACCGCTGCTTTGCAGAATATTTCACCTTCTGGATGTTTTTGGTATGTTTTAGCTGGTTCATTTATTGCGAGATAACCTCTCACTTTCTTCTCTGATTTTTCTATCAACCTTTAGTTTAAGTAGTACACATCTTTTCTTGTGATCTGTGTTTGCTTACTTTCTTATTCCTTCCTCCCCATCCCCATTCTGGGGAATTAATGTTAACAGTGTAATGTGTATCTTTCCATAGGCTTCTCCTTTGTCCTTCAACTGTTCAATGAGGTTGTTTTCTCCACATTAAAACACTGATATTGAATATATATCTAATAATTTGATAACATAGCCACACAATAAGCACTTGAACAAATAACCCCCCTCTGGAAATAAATGATTGCCAGCGTCTTTGAAATCTCTAGGTTTCCCTCCCAGATCTCATGACTCCCCCCCCCCCCCCCCC
>PJEM01009982.1:0-65916 GCA_004023845.1 Helogale parvula | reverse complement strand
ACAGCCTTCCAGACAGATTTGTCGGTTTAGGAGTCCCGTTCCCAGCGGGCCTCCACAGGTTCCAAGATGGCGGAAAGAGCCTTTTTAGATTTTTTTGTGACAATATTTTTTCTCTGTTTATATCTTTGTTCTTCTTCTTTAGTTTTTCGAAGAAGCGACTTTTTTTTATTCTTAAGTCTCATTCTCATATATATTCACATAGATCCAAAGATTCATTTGTTTGTCCAGTACATGTTAAATGAGCAAACACTAAGTTGAAGAAAACTTCACATACATTAAATCGCTTAATCCTCTCAAGGAACCTAAAATGTAGACAGTAATGGCTTCATTTCACAAATGATAGAAACTGAGCTACAGAGTAGGTAATTGGATTACCTTATGTCACACAGAGTTGAGACTTGGATTAGGCGTCTCTAACTCCAAAGTCCATGCTCTACCTAATATAACAAACTGATTTCCGTAGTCCTCTGCTTAGCTAGGGGTCAGATCAAAAGATTGAAATTTGAATGACAATTATATAATTGTTCTTCTGTATCTTCCCCTAGAACTATAGTTCCAAGCAGGCAACAACTTTTTATGTGTACTTTATGGCCTCTAATAACTCCTTAATAAATATTTCTTGAATGAATCTCTGGAATACATGAAGTTATATATGGTCACCAAGCTTTTTATGAAGTTGTTATCAAAACCTGTAGTATAAGAAACTGACAGGAGGTAGGAAAGGGGGGCACCAGGTAGAGGGTTCACAGAAGATGAATCTGGTAGTGGGACCTGGTGGCTGGGGAGGCTTGAACACAGTAGGCTGGGGAGAACTCTCCATAATGCGTGTGCAAAGGCAAGGGGTTAGCAAGGTCAACCAGGTGGCTTAGGCAATTCCTGCATGTGGCTCGGGAAAGAAGCACCATACGGTAATCTGTAGGCCAGATACATAGGGCCTTGAACGTGAAGCAAAGTGAGTTGACATCATCCTGTAGATGATGGAGGGTGAAACTAAACAGGGAGCAGAGGACTTACTCATGTTTCAGAGCCTTTGGAAAAAAGCTTCTTGCTTGGACCTGTGGGATTTAGGTGCTGAGTGAGAGTCCACATAATCTGGAAATCCCGGTTATATAGCCCATTAATACAGATGCTCGAAATATACTGATATGAAATCATGCAAATGTCCTCAGAGAAACCAAGAACGGTAGTGGTTTTCTTACCCCCTGTAGGGCTATCTTTCTGTCCAAGGGGAAAGACTCTGTGTAGTGATTTATGATGCAGGTTTTCTGAGGCAGTACTGAGCGGGAGATCAAAGTGCCCGTGTTTTGTTGGGCGATGCCTTGCTGACAGGCCCGTGCTGGGCTGCGGGGCTGTCTTCACCTTCGCAGAGGCTACTGCTCTCCTTTGCTTGCCGGAGTGCTGTGGTACTGCTTCTGCAGAGGCCTAACAACGTTCCTTGGCTACTGTTCTGAGCAGAAAATCAGGACGGAGAGGCGTTATTGTTGTGAGAATGCAGTATGCCCCACTGATTGTGCTGAACACAAATTTATCTTGACGTGTTGCAGTGTATGTTTCCTAGAGTATACGCAGTACCTCTCGGCTGGCCCACGCCAGGCCACTTAATGGCTTCAAAATCGCGTTGTTATATTTACTTAAGTGATGTGCGTGTCTCTTTTATTTTAGCAAAAATAAATTCCTTCCTCAACTATGTTTCTTTGTCAAGCTAGATCTCTCCCTTGCCTTTCATTCAAGTTTGTGGAAATGGAGCATTTGTTCACTTGATCATGCACCCTTTAAACACAAGGCCACCAGTCTTGTGGCGCTTCCGTGGAATTACTCTCCCAAGATGGCTAGTGATCTCTCTGTGTCTCTCTGAATCCAACAGGCAATTTTGGTATGTATCTTTAGTTGGCATCCTTATAGCATTTCCCAGTTCCCTCTTTTATTCTTTCCCTCAGCTTCTTTGCCATCCCTCCATCCAGGTCTCTCACATGTCTGGCTACTCTTTTCCAATCTTTGTGTTCGTTTCCGACTCACTCCTTAAATATTGGATTCCTGGGTTCCTGGTCTGATTCTCTCACGCCCCATAGTCTTTCAGAGTCAGCCCATTGTTTTATTTCCTTCTTCCTCTCTTTCTTTCTTTCATTTGTTGGTTCACCCCATTTCTTTCTGAATGCTACTAATTTTCAAACCCCGATGTAGACTCTTGATTTATCTTTTAAAGTCCCAAAGACAAAGGAACACAGGATTTCCAAATTTTAGCTCACTTTAGTTTTTGTTTTCAATCTAGCTAATAGTACTGTTTCCTAATTCATGACGAGTGTTTTCCTTGCTCTATTACACAGATCCTGAGACTCCTTTTTAACCCTTTCAATCTCTTTGTCCACACACCCATCCCCACCATACCCCACCATGAGCTCAGCTACATGGAACACTTTTGCAAGACATTTTTTACACTACAGCTTGAATTACCTTCCTATTATTATCACCCAGCCTTAAAGTCTTTAATGACTTCATTTTCTTTACCATAACTCCCAATTGCTTAAAATTCCTTTCAATGCCCATTCTCACACTTTTGATCTCACATTCTATATTCTGGCCTAACCAAACTTTTTAAAAAAAGAGTTTAAACATATATTCATTTTGAGAGAGACATATACACACACAGTGTGAGTGGGGGAGGGACAGAGAGAGAGAGAGAGAGAGAGAGAGAGGGAGACACTGAATCTGAAGCAGACTCCAGGCTCTGAGCTGGCAGCACAGAGCTGGACACAGGGCTCAGACTCATGAACCACAAGATCATAACCTGAGCCAAAGTCAGATCCGTAACCAACTGAACCACCCAGGTGCCCCTGGCCTTACTGAACTTTTAACTTCACTGAATATTATTCTGTTTCAAATACCTTTACCTCCTACCACAGCCCTTCAAGTGTGGGTCAGGAGCCTAGACAGACACTGTAATGTCCTCCTTCCTGAAATCTTGCCATCGATGTCCAACCCAGGCAGTTTAGGGGGCTGTATCTAGTTCTAGAGGTGGACGTGATAGATCTAAGCTATTGTTAACTGCTCAGGGAGTGCTCCGTCGGTCAGTCATTAAATACATTTAGTCGGTGGTAACCAGAATGTTTTAAAAATGAGATAGAATAGAAAGTAACAGAGTGCTCCACACATAGTTGTAAGTGGGGTTGCTTGAAAACTATTGAAATCCTTTTCTAAGGGATGTTGATCTCATCCTTCTTGCAGCCAATATTTTCTCTGCTTCCTTTAGACATTGTTTCCTTTGAATGTGCACCCCCAAACAGCTGTAGCTTCCCTGTTACCAGTCAGAACATGAACCCAACACCCAAAGGAGAACAGAGTTGGGAGGATCACAGAGAAAGAGCGGCAGAACTGTAGAGCAGGAAAGCCATGGTGCTTGCTGTCCCCCTGAACCTCCAGTTATGTAATACAGTACCCGTCCTTATTCGTCAGCCAAGATGACTTAGAGTTTTTGCAGGAAACCATCTAGGCTCTTTATATCCCTTTATCACCACATACTACTTCCCTCAAGGTCTTTGGTATGCCAGGATGACTGCTCTTTTGTTCGTCTGTGATGTTTGTCAGCTAAAATACAGTGCTTGGCATGAAAGAGGCATTCAGTTAATACTCACCACACAAAAGGATGAGGATCCAGTGTGGGGGGAAGTAAGGAGAATGAATAAACACACTTTACAAGGCACTTAATATTGACCAAGGCTAGGGCCTAAAGTCTGGGTACACATGGCAGTGCTGAGGAAGTTTATAGTTATAAATGTGTACAGTAAAAAAAGAAGAAAGACCTCACATCAGCAAACTAATTTTACATCTCAAGAAACCAGAAAAAGAAGAACAAACTAAAGTCAAAGCTAACAGAAGGAAAGGAATAACAAAGATTCCAGCAGAAATAAAATCAAATAGAGAATATGAAAAAATAGAAAAAAAATTGATGAAACTATAAGTTGGTTTGTTGAAAAGATCAACAAAATTTAAAACCCCTTAGCTAAGATAACCAATAAAAAAAGAAGATTCAAATAAGTAAAATCGGATATGAAAGAGAGGATATTACAACAAATGTCAAAAAATAAGAAATATGTACATATTGGGGCGCCTGGGTGGCTCAGTCAGTTGAGCATCTGGCTTCAGCTCATGTCATGATCTCATGGTTCCTGGGTTCAGGCCCCACATCAGGCTCTGTGCTGACAGCTAGCTTCAGATTCTGTCTTCAGATTCTGTGTCTCCCTCTCTCTCTGACCCTCCCCTGCTCACACTGTCTCTCTCTCAAAAACAAATTAAATATATATATATGTATATATATATGTATATGTATATACACATATAGAAGAATTCTATAAACAATTGTACACCAGCAAACTGAACAATTTAGAAGAAATAAATAAAATTCTAAAAACACACACCCTACCAAGACTGAGTCATAAATAGGAAGATCGAAAACATCACAAGTTTTTGAATCAGAAATCAAAAACTTCCCAACAAAGAAAGTCCGGGACCAGATTGGCTTCACTGGAAAAGTCTATCAAACATTTAAAGAAGGATTAGTACCAATCCTTCAGAAATTCTTCAAAAGCAAACACACAGACAGACAGACAGAAAAACAAGGAAACAAAAGCAATTGGAGAGAAGAGAACATTTCCAAGCTTATTCTATGAAACCAGCCTAAGTCAGACAAAGTCACACACAAAACAAACTACAGACCAATATCTATGATGAATATTGATGCAAAAGTCCTCAACAAAATGTCAAACTGATTTTAACAGCACATTAAAACATATATAGTATATATAGACAAATAGTTACATATATATATACTATAACCAAACAGGATTCATTCCTGGAATCCAAGGATGAGTCAAAATACAAACATCAATTAATGTAAACACCACATTAACAAAATGAAGTAAAAAATTATATTATCATCTAAACTGATTGTTTTAAATGCAAAAAAGCATTTAACTAAATGTATACACTTTCATGATAAAAACTCTCAATAGACCAGAAATAGAAACTACCTCAAAATAATGAAGGCCATATATGAAAAGCCCATTGGTAATATCATACCCAACAGTTAAAGACTGAATGCCTTTCCTCAAAGATCTGATACAGGAAAGGATACCCCTCTTGGCATTTTTATTTGACATAACACTTGAGAACCTTAGCCAGAGCAATTAGGCAAGAAAACAACGCATCCAAATGGGAAAGTAAGAGATAAAATGATCTCTGTTTACAGATGGCATGATCATTTACATATAATTCTAAAGATTCTTTAAAAAAAACCTGTTAGAACTAATTAACAAATTCAGGAAAATTGTAGGATACAAAAAGAACATTAAAAAATCAGTTGTGTTTCTACACACTAACAACGGACAATAAAAAAAGAAATTAAGAAAACAATATCATTTACAATAGTACCAAAATTAATAATGAAATACCAGGAATAAGCATAACCAAAGAGGTGAAGGTCTTGTACACTGAAAAGTATAGAATATTGACTAAAGACCTTAAAGAACACACACACACACACACACACGCACGCGCACACACACACACACACACACACACACACAGATAGAAAAAACAGCTCATGTTCATGGATTGGAAAGTCACACTGTTAAGATGTCCATACTATCCCAAATGATCTATAGATGCAATGTAATCTGTTAAAATCCCAAAGGCATTTTTTTGCAGATATAATATTTCATCCTAAAATTTATACAGAATCTCAAAGCACTTCAAATAGCCAAAATAATATTGAAAAAAAGAAGAACCAAACTGGAGGGGTCACACTTCCTAATTACAAAATATATTATAGAGCAACAGTAATCAAAACCCGGTGGTTCTGCCAAGAGGACACACAAATACACAAGTGCAAGAGGGCAGAGGGCCCAGAAATCAACCCTCAGGTATACGCCTAAATGATCTTCAGCAAGGATGCCAAGAGCACTCGATGGAGAAAGAATAATCTCTTCCACAAATGATTCTGAGAAAACTGGAATGCCAAGGAATGAAGTGGGATCCTGATTTTATGCCATATGTGAAAGTTAACCCCAAATGGATTGAAGATGTAAACATAAGACACAAAAGTACAAAATTCTCAAAGGAAATAAAGGAGAAAGCTTTATGACACTTGATTTGGCAATGGTTTCTTAGAGATGACACAGAAGCACAGGGGACCACTGCAAAAATAGACAAACAGGGCCACATCAACCTTAAAAACTGTGCACACCAAAGGACATAATCAATAGAGTGAGAAGCAACCTATGGAATTGGAGGAAATACTTACAAATAATATCTGTGATAAGGGATTAGTATCTGCAATGTATGAGGGACTCAAACAACTCAGTAGTAAAAAAAAAAATTATCTGATTAAAAACATACAAAAGACTTGAATAGACATTTCTCCAAAGATGATCTATACTTGGCCAACAAGTATATGAAAAGATGTTCAGCATCACCAATCATCATAGACATGCAAATCAAAACCACAACGAAGTATCATCTTCCACCTGAGAGAGGGGCTACTGTAAAAGACAAACAAATGGAAAATAACAAGTGTTGGTGAGGATGTGGAGAAATTGGAACCTTGGTGCCCAGTTAGTATGGTGCAACCATTAGGGCACACAGTCATGTAAGCTCCTAAAAAGTAAACCTACCATCTGATACAACAACTCCATTTTGGAGTATGTAGCTAAAGAATTAAAAGCAGGGCCTCAAAGAGATATTTGTACAGCCCTGTTCATAGCATAACGAGTCACAATAGCCAAGAGGTGGAAATAACCCAAATGTCTATTGATGGATGGACGCATAAGCAAAACGTAGTATATACGTATAATGGAGTATTCTTCACCCTGAAAAATGAAGTAATTCTGTCATATGCTACATCACGGATGAATCCCCTTGAGACATTATTATAAGACAAAAAAGCCAACTATAACAAGACTAATACCCCAAGATTCCACTCAAATCAGGAATCTAAAGAAGTCAAATACATAGATGGAAAGAGAAGGTAGAAAGGCAGTTACTTGGGGCTGGGAGGGAAGAGGAAAAGGAGACCATATTTTTTACTGGGTGAAGAATTCCAGATTTGCAGAGATGAAAAAGTTCTGAAGATCTGTTTCGCAACAATGTCAACATACTTAACATCACCGAATATTACACTTACAAGATGGGTTAAAAAAATGGGCACACAGGGGTGTTGCTACATTACTACAGAGATGGTTTTAAAGATGGAACTTCGACTGAAAGTTACACTGAGGCACTGTTGCAGACTAACTGCCCAAGAACCTCACACTGGCCCAGAAACGCCCTTGGTGAAATTGTGGAGGGATGACTGGAATTTCTGGATGGCGAGGATTAGATTCTGACAGCCTGGTTCTTTCCAGAGTGGCTAAAGCAGGGACAGTCTCCTCTCGACCAGGGCATGTCACACACTCGATGCTTCCTAGAGCATCAAGACTGGACTTGTTGAAGCTTCTCTGTGGATTCTCATTCTTAGTTCTATCCTTAGCTCATACTTAGCTGTGTCTGGAAGCTGCCATGATAGGCCAGGGTCCATCTCCGAATCCAGCATCACCGCCTGCATCCTGCAGCTGTGGGAGTCACCACAGCAAAGCCTCCATTTAGAAATACAAAGGTGTAGACAAGGACCTCAAATAGCTCTAGGTCACACATAGCATAAGGCAGGAAATTTCTAGGTAAGGCGTATTTTTAAAAAATCAATGGGAATTTCTCAAATGCTTCATGTTTTCCATTGAGAGGGTGCTTTGAGTTATCACACACAAGATGCTTAGCAGAAATTGTTTAATGATGGTATCTGGACCAAATACGCCAGTCAATAAAGTATACGACAATAGTCACAGTGTGCAATTTACACATTACAGGGAAAGTTACAAAGCTATCTACCAGCATTTATTGAATAGTGTGTTCAAATTTAGTGGATGGTTAATTTATTTTAAGTAATATCTTTGTGATTATAAATGTACTATATGGTCATTGTTGAAAACTCAAGAAATGTAACAAGTTTTAAAGAAGAAAATATAAATGATCCCCCTTCCTGGGAAATGGGAGCTAGATTACAGTGTTGAGTGACATCAGGGATTTTCCTAGCAGGAACAAGGTGCTTTATTGTCAAGCAGGAAGGAAAGGCAGTGGGCCTTAAAACTGAGAGAAGGGATGCCCCACCTTGCCTCCTGGGGTAAAATGTGGTGTTGGATGGAGACTCTAATGTAGACTGACGCGGTAGATTCCTGTTGGGGGTTGAAACTACCCCTCCGGTGAGGCCTGCCTTCATCTCTGTAGGGCTTGTTCTTGGATTTGCTCTCTTCAGGCCTCAGAGTACCTCCTTCCACTAGTAGGTGTTTATATATATGGAGAGAGAGACACACAAACAGAGACAGAGAGAGACACAGAGAAACAGACACAAACATATACAGAGAGAGAGAGAGAGAGAGAGAGAGAGAGAGAGTTTATAGAATTGGCTCACATGATTACGTAGGCTGGCAAGTCTGATGTCTGCAGGATGGACCCCTGGACTGGAAACCCAGGGAAGAGCGGATGTTGCGGCTCCAACCCACAGACAGCTGGCTGCACACTTCCCTCTTGCTTAGGGGACTTTGGTCTGCTCTATTTAGGCCTTCCGCTGATTTGAGGACGCCTGCCCACATTGTGGAGGGCAAGCCTCTTGGCTCAAGCTCTACCATTGCATCCTATCAGGAGGCACACACTTTGATCCGTCTCTTAGAGCGGAACCCTTGGTTAAGTGCATTACTGCCCAGCTCCCCCACTGTAAATTACTACTTTCCCCCTTTGAATTAAATAATTATTACATTTGCTTTGAGCAGTGTTTCCTTCCCACCAAATATTGTATTGTCAGCATTTTTCCATGAAATTAATATTCTTAACTTTTAATACTGTGTATTAATATACCATTATACATGTGTATATGTATCCCTAACTATATTACTTTTAACAATGTACTATCACTGTTAAGAATAGGGTGTTCAACATATATGCTTTTTAAGTTTATTTACATATTTTGAGGGGAGGGAGAGAAAAGGGGAGAGAGAGAGGGAGAGAGAGGGGGGAGAGAGAGAGAGAGAGAGAGAGAGAGAATCTCTAGCGGCTCTACACTCCGCACACTGCCTGACGTGGGGCTCACACTAATGAAACACGAGATGATGACCCGAGCCGAAATCAAGAGTTGGATGCTTAACGGCCTGAGCCACCAAGGGTGGTTGAGGGGCCCCTCAACATAATTTTAATATTGATTTTTACCTGTAATTCTCATTTTAATGCATGTTTTAAAATTTAATTTTACGTGTAAAGTGACATGGTTGCATAAAGACACAAAGATGTAATTAATTGATTATAAAACTAGGTTTCCAAGAATTGTTAAAAGAAGCTTTTTTAAGTTATCAGATGTACGAAACATTATAGATGACCTAAATGCTTGAAGGATCAATTTTGCTATTGAAATAGGTCCTCCAAAATTTTAGGAAGATTCATTTAGAAAATATTAGGGGATAAATTCTTAATTTAAAGGAAAAAATAAATCCGTACCAATGAGGTACGTATATGAGGAAGGTATACCACAAACCCTTTAGTTACATCTTACAATCATACAGATGTTGCAATGTGTAGGAATGTTGTAGACTCAGGTCATATAATGGGGGGGCTCTCCTGTATAGGCTCATTATCACCGGAATCAGAAAGCATTTGAAGCACCCACCTCTAGGTGCCCCCGCACTGACTTACAGCACAGCTAGGAGCTCTGCCCCCCGCTCTGAGGCTGCTGCTCAGTGAGGAGCTATTGCTGCAGGCTACATGCTAACTGACATGGTTCTGTGTCAGGGGTTAAGCATCAAAATTTTTAGAAACAAAGCAAATTGCAGAATTTTCTTTATGTAGATCACTGTGCACTTAGAAGTCTTTTTCTCTAAAATAACAAAGGGACACATGAAAATTGGGCATTTAATAAAATGATATAAAGATTTATGTACAAAAAATAGCATTCGGTTTATGTAAATAGGAAAATAATATAAAGGAGATATTATTATTATTATTATTATTTTGAATCTTTGGGGTGTTAATTAAGATTTGGAATATTTTAAGTGTTCCTTTTATGCATAGTACTTTCATTTTTTTCTCGCATTTTTTCATAAATGTAATAAACACATTTAAAACCCGGGCATTCATAAACGTGATGCAGTGCCTGAGTGGCTCAGTTCAACTCTTGATCTCTGCTCAGCTCTTGGTCTCAGGGCTGTGAGTTCTAGCCCTGCAATGGGCTTCGAGCTGGCCATGAAACCTACGTAACAAAATAAGTAAATAAATAAATACCCGGGCGTTTATACATGTGAACTAGTATGATATACGATGATATTTAGCAGGTAGAAGAACAGGAAGGCAGTGGAAAGTACATGTTTAGAGGGATATCCTTAGTTTGTATTTCCTGGAAACCAAAGCACGATAGAAGCCTCAGATGATGACAAGGAAATGTTTCAGGTCTGTATTTAAACTGCTAGTAAAGTTTCATCTAATATGATTTCAGACATGAACTTATCCGTAACACACAAGATCGCATCATCGATGATGCTTCCTGTGACTGCCCAGTGAAGAGAATCCCTCCCTGGAAATCTGGCAGCAAAACTGTTCCAGGAAAGCTTTTTCAAAGTATCTGAGCAGTCAAACTTCCCAAACCAGACAACTTTTTTTCCTAAAATGAAATAAAATTTCAGCTGCAGTATTAGTCCTTTAAAGTTTCTGATAAGGAAAAGACCTTGCTCTGAAATAGAAATTGCTTGTTTCGATGGCTGGTAGTGGCTTTACGGAGAGCACCGCTGTTTAAAGTCTAATTAATTTAGATTTGGATATATCCTGCATCAAACCATAATCCCCAACTCACTTGATACATTTTCACTTTATGTAATTTTATTATCTTGCAGGACATTTATTAAATGTACAGTTTTTTTCTCTCTGTGTAGCTCTAAGTTTCATTTTAAAAGGCCATCATTAATTTGAGATGATCATAAATATTTTGGGTTAATTCAAAGTTAAACGAGCCACTGGAGTATAAATAATATATAGATCTTATTCTTCTCCTTATACTTATTTAATACACTTTTGAATAAATAACTTCCTTTCCCACATCCATATTTGATAAAGTGTCTAAAAAGTAAAATTAACAAGAGAGATATACAGTACAATTACTATTCAATTTCATTGGCTTGAGGTAAAAATGTTTAAAAATTCAGTAATGGACTTTTTTATTATTATTGCTCTTAAATTTCCTTAAGACTATGAAATAATAATAGTTTTAGCGAAACTCCTGCTCCTATATTAACGATATAGGTAGGTCCCATTGCCAATGTTACTCTTGGAATGGTGATGGTTCTCAGGAGCTCAGTTTAACACAGCCAAAGCATGTATGCCAGGCTGGGTTTTTACAAGTTTCCTGGGGGCAAATGTCATCATTAATTCATTTAAAATCTACCCTGTGCACTGGTATGTATTCTTTAAACAGGTCAAACTCTAGTGAGTTTGTGTAATGTTCCATAAAACAGCATCCATTTGTAAGTAATCACTTAAAAAAATTTTTTTAAATGTTTATTTATTTTTGAGAGACTGAGACAGAGCATGAGAGGGGGAGGGGCAGAAAGAGAGGGAGACACAGAATCCGAAGCAGGCTCCAGGCTCTGAACTAGCTGTCAGCACAGAGCCTGATGCGGGGCTCGAACCCATGAACCGTGAAATCATGACCCAAGCCAAAGCCAGACGCTTAACCAACTGAGCCACTGTAAGTAATCACTTTTACATTTATAAATATTTGTTGCTTACTTTTGAGGGGGGGCTAAAATTCTAAAATAGTGCCAATGCTTTTTCACCTATTGGTAAAAAATAATTTGTTGTTGTTTCTTGTGTGTCTCCCACCTAGATTATAATCTCTTAAGACATTATATTCTACTTCATTGTTCTTTTCTCCAGCTTCCCAAGTCTATATGGAAACACTTGAGATTCATTAAGATTTGTCTAACAAATGAGTGAATGAATTGAATCTTCAAGAAAACTGAACACATAAATATATCCCAATGTGGTATTAGACATCCTTATACTTAAACATTATTTGTTGCTTATCTTAAAATCTAAGTGGGTGTGCTATACTTCCCTTTGCTAAATTTGGCAACCCTAGAATTAGCCCTAGAATATGTGCTACTGTTGTCCTGACTAACAAATCTTGAAAGCAACATACTAAAGGATCAACCTGTGTCCACGCAAGTTAACTGTATCTCAGAAAAAAAATCTCAAGATGTCCACAGGGATCCAAAGATACCCAACACCCAACCAGGTAAAATATATGATGTCTACCATCTAACTGAACATTGCTATGAACTCAAGGGAGCAGAAAATATGGGGAGAAAAATGAAGTTGAAACCAGTGCATAAGGGCAAAGATCAAAGGATTAGCAGACAGGGACACTGAGGTTACTTCCAAGATATTATACAAGAAAGAACTAGAGGAAAGTTCGAGTATGTTAAGCAGAGCATCTAAGGCCTAAAAAAAAAGACTCAGATCAAACTGCTAGAGATGAACAGTACAATATTTGAGTCGGAAAACACAGTAGGTTGGATTAACAGCACAACAGACATCGCAGAAGAAAAGATTAGTGAACTCGGGGATGTACAATAGAAACGCCCAAGATGAAACAGAGATAAAAACAAACACATGAACGGAGCGCATCATTGAGCTGTTCAGCCTCAGGCAGCTCAAGTATGTGTAACTGGAGTCCTTGAAGGAGGCAATGAGAATAAGAAAAAAAAACCCTGGATATTAAGAAAGAAGGACTGAATATAGGTAGAGATTTTCATAAACCATACAGAAGAATTTCTAATATACTCACTGGTTTAGGAAACAGTGTGTTCTATTTCCTGGATTTGTTAGAAGAGAACACTTAAAAACAGACTCAAGTTCTGCGGATCATTAGGCTTAATGACCTTTAACTATTGCAACATGATTTCTTATTCTTTCCACGGTTTGTAGCCATGGGTGAACCAGAATTCCTATGTCCTCAAACGCCTTTCTCCAGGCCTATGAGTCTATCTCGCTGTGATTGTCTCCAACTAGATATTCCCAGCACCTCTGACTCAACACGCTCCCAACTAAATTTGTCATTTTCTCCAATAAGCCTCTATATTTACGATACATTTTGTATCTCAGTGAATATCACTGCTATCTCACCAATTTTTGAAGCTTGTTATTTTAGTCAGATCCTTCTCCCAGCTTCCTGCCACCCTCCAACTCGTCACAAAGACCTGCAAGTCATCTTGGAAGGAGCCCTAGAGTTCATCCTCTTTTCTCCTTGCCAGTTGTCACCACATTAACTTGGTTTGTCATTCTCCCTTTGGCCTACTGACCTCACAGAACATCACTCATCTTACCTCTGATGGCACAGGCATGCTTCTCCTTAGCTGGGCCTTTACATGAGCTCTTCTCCCTGCTTGAAATGCCTTATTTTCTACCTTGCTAATACTCTCTTCTATTTTTTCCTCTATTCTCACACCAGTGTTCCCTCCTGCGACACCTCCTTTACTCACAGATAACCAAAATCCCTACTCTACGGGGTCATAACGTACAAACTTATACCACAGCTCTCTCCTCAGTATGATTTTTTTTCAGTTTTATTTACATATAACTGAAAAAACTGTTTATATTTAAGTTGTACAACATGAAGTTCTGATAGGATTGCCCTGAATTTGTAGATCGTTGTAGGCACTCTGGACATCTTAGCAATATCAATTCTTCCAGCCTATGAACACACAATATTTTTCTGTTTATTTGCACATTCTTGACTTTTTTCCATCAATGTTTAATAGTTCTCAGCATACAGATCTTTCACCTTCTTGGTTAAACTTATTCCTAAGTATTTTCTTTTTGATGTTGTTTTAAATTGGATTGCTTTCTTCATTTCCTCTTCTTTTCTGTTTTTAGATAGTTTATTGTTAGTGTACAGAAATGCAACTGATCATTGTCTGTTGACTTTATATCCTGCAACTTTGTTGAAATCATTTATTAATTCTAATAGATGAGGGCTGAACAATCCAATTCTACCATTTGCTGACATTACTTACCTGTGTCTGTCTCATTTAATTTTGATTTTCGTATCTGTACCCTACTTTAGACAGTGACTTTCTCCTCCTCACCCTTAGATCTGAGTATAAGTTCATAAGTGATAATTATCATGAAATGAAGATTACAGAATCCAAAGACTACATATTTCTGTTCTTGTAAATTTAGCTTTTAAAATCCTATATCCTAATTTATTGACACTATGAATGTATGACTGGTCCTACTGGGTAGTTATATTCAGGGGCAGATAGAGATTTCATACTGAGGAAGTGGATAATGTTAATAGTTCATATGTAATTAGGAAGTTTACATTTTACAAACCAAATTTTCAGAAAGACTGAATCCTATTTAAATGGGAAAGGGTGATATTCTACTCTCAACTTATTAGAATAACATTAGATATACAATCCTCTGAACAGTTTAGTCAGTGTGTCTTCTTTTACCTCGTGAGAAAGCAGATGAGCTCGCATTTGAGTTTTTAAATTCAGGAATTTTCTGTGATTATATATAGGGTTCTAAAATACACTGTGGCAAGTGCATGTGCAAGAATCCACAATTAAAACTGAGCATAATTAGCAATATCAAAACACTGTTAAATTCATCTAACAGTGATTAAGTGGGCTTTAAAACAGTCATAAGGGGCACCTGGGTGGCTCAGTCAGTTAAGCCTCTGACTTCAGCTCAGGTCATGATCTGACCGGATCATGATCATGCTCATGATCATGGTTAGTGAGTTTGAGTCCTGCATCTGGCTCTGTGCAGACAGTTCAGAGCCTGGAGCCTACTTCAGATTCTGTGTCTTCCTCTCCCCCAGCCCCTCCCCCACTTGCACTCTACCTCTCTCAATCTCAAAAATAAATAAACATTAAAAAAATCCCTTAAACTGGCATTACCAACTAATAACCCCCCCTTTTGATTTCAAAGTACAAAGACACAAATAAAGGAATACATGAGAATGTACATAAAGTAATACATTCTCTTTAATTAGCAGAGTATTCAATAAATCGAAACAAAGTTTCCGCAAAGTTCTGTTTGTTTGCTTATTCTTTATTCCATGGTTTATATTCAAAATGCAATGCCTCTAGTCCAATTCAAGGGAACATTGATAAAAAATGGCCACCATGGCCTTTGTCCACCGTAGGTCTCATGATATAAAGTGGGAAGTAAAGAAAACTTAGGTCTATTTCTACTCCATTGGAAATATTTTGCTACTTGCACTTTATTTTTCAAAACTGACTGCAATAACTTGATCTTATTTGGAGAAAAAATCCTGTCTTGAAGTAAATTGTAGAGTGTGAATTAAGCTCCCCCCAAGCACGCCCAAGATTTGATTCTCATTCTCCTTTAAGTATAACTCTTGGTTGTCTGCAAGTTAATATTTAAATCTTACCTCTCAATGTTTAATTAATGCTCCATCTTTAATATTTTAAAGTGACATTGAGATAAAGTTAAAAGCTCCAGGGGTCTTTTGTAATCAAGTGCCTTTACTTCCAAGAACAACAGTTATTTTATCTAATGAAATGCCAGTCTCTGTAGCAACAAAACATTGTGAGAATTCTATTAATTTCCCAAGGAAATTTATCCTGCTCCATGTAGTTTTTATTAATAACCATGGAATTTTTATAAAGCACTTTTCAGTATCTATGTATTGATGTTATCTGACGGTTTTTATTCTTGATTGTGTTGCTGTGGAAAAATGTGCTAAACAATTTCTGACATTGTACCAATCTTTAAGACCCAGGTGGACACTGCATAATATATTTTTGTATCTTGTTGGCTCTTCTTTCTAACATTTGTTTGTTATATCTGCATACCTAATCTTTTTTAAATTTAAATTTTCATTTGTTAACACAAGTGCAATGCTGGTTTCAGGAACAGAACTCAGTGGTTCATCCCTCCCATATAATACCCAGTGGTCATCACAACTATTCTTCTTAATCCCCATCACTATGTAGCCCATCTCCTACCCACTTCCCTCCAACAACCCACGGTTTGTTCTCTATCATTAAGAACTTCTTGTGGTTTGTTTCTCTGTCTTGTCATCCCCCCCTTCCCCTATGTTCAACTGTTTTGTTTCTTAAATTCTACAGAGAAGTGAAATCACCTGGAATTTGTCTTTCTCTGATTGACTGATTTCACTTAATACAATCCCTTCTAGCTCCACCCATATCATTGTAAATGGCAAGATTTCATTCTTTTTAATGGATAAGTGATATTCCGTTATACATATACATACATGTTATACATATATGTATAAATACACGTATACATACACATACACACCTATTTTATCCATTCTTCAGTCGGTGGACATTTGAGCTCTCTCCATAGTTTGGCTATTGTTGATAGTGCTGCTATAAACATCAGGGTGCACATATCCCTTCAAATCTAGTTTTGTATCCTTTGGGTAAATACCCACTAGTGCAGCTGCTGGACTGTAGAGTAGTTCTATTTTTAGTTTTTTGAGGAATCTCCATCCCTCCAGAGCGGCCGCACTGGCTTGCATTCCCACCAGCAGCGCAAGAGGATTCCTCCTTCTCTGCGTTCTCACCAATTCTTGTGCTTCTTGTGCATATTGACTCTTAATTACGGCAGGTTGGGTTTTGCTATTAGTTTTGTCAGGCTTTGGATATGTTTTATTCATAAAATAAATTAGTGTTTAATTATTTCCATGGCCTGGAATATTATAAACAATTTGGAAATATCTGTTAAGACCCAGGAAAAACAGTCATCTGTTTATCCATTTGCTCTTTTCAGTGAAAGAGCTGTAAAAGAACTTTCTTAATTTTGCCAATGGTAAGTGACTTATCACATTTCTCTTATTTTCTTGATTTAATTTTGGTAATCAATATTTTGCAAAGAAATCATATTTTTTTCTGAATTTTCAAATTTACCAATATCTAGTTCATGAAGTATTTGCCCATAACCAGCATACTTTTTTTCTATATTTATTCTTCTGATTCCTATTTCTTTCTGATCTTGTCATTGCTTCTGTCTTTGTGCTTCGGTGAA
Source organism: Helogale parvula (assembly GCA_004023845.1). Lineage (NCBI taxonomy): Eukaryota > Metazoa > Chordata > Mammalia > Carnivora > Herpestidae > Helogale > Helogale parvula. The sequence continues at coordinate 48,771 of PJEM01009982.1, read as the reverse complement.
TGTTGGCGTGGGTTAATCCGCATTAGCAATCTCCTCAAACTATCACATTTCAGATATAGATTTTCAAATAGCTGTTGTTTTATATTTTATTTTACATCATCTATATCTTTGTTAATTTCCTATTCCTAGTTTCTCTTTGCTTTTTTAAATTGTTCTCATTTCTTAAGATGAGAATTTAATTTTCTTATTTTTATCTTTACTTTGTACTAATTAAGATATTTAGGCTGGTAACTTCTTTTATTATTTTTTTTTAAAATAGAACTAAACTAATTTTTAAATTTTTTTTTTTAGAGAGAGATGGGGAGAGAGAGAAGGGGACACGGTGCTGAGGGCAGAAAGCCCGATGTGGGGCTCGAATTCATTCATGAAGAGTGAGATCATGACCTGAGCCAAAGCTCAATGCTTAACTGACTGAGCCACACAGGCGTCCTATAACTTCTTTTAAATACAGTTTTTCCCTGGTATCATAGGTTATGGTATTAAGAACTTTTCTTTTTAATTTTTCTTTAACATAACCTTTTCCTTTAAAATTAACCTTTATAACACACTATTCACTTCATTCATACAGTTGTTTTCATATCATTTATAAACTTTCACTGTTTTTCAAAAGAAATAGTATAGACTTTAGTAAATATTATTGCTCCAATTCACCCTCTTGTTCATGTCACCCTATTTAAGTTAGAGCCACAGACCTCTCTCTGCCTTGAATCTACTGCACATCACATAACGATAAACACTGCTAATACCGACAGTACTTACTTATCCTGGGTTCTCCTCTAACTTAAACCCTTTCACACGCACACGATTCATGATTCACACAATAACACTATTGGGGGGTGATATCATTACCCCACTTCCAGGTGGATAAACTGAGGCACTGAACTGTTAAATAAAATTTTTCAAATGGTACCAGTGTTGGAGGCACAAATCCATGTAGACTGGTTCCAGGAAACAAGCCTCTTACGAAACTCAAATATTTTTAAAAATTGTCAGAAAGCACATGCTAATTTATGGAAATGAAGATAAGAAATGTCTTCTTTTTGGCTTTTGTTTTGAAATTTTAAACTTTGTAGAGAGTAGTGACATTAACGACTTCTTTTCCTCACGGCTCAGCCTGGGTGTATTGCAAATGGCCCGTTTCTACTTTCTTTGCACTTCTCCAAATCCGCACTAATTAATCTGCAGCTCACACTGTCATAACCCACCGAGGGGCTGCCGCCGCGTTATGTATACCCAGAAGGTTAGCACTGAGGGGAGGAATACTCCGCCTAAGATAGAGACAGAAATTAGTCCAGGCCTTAATTAAGCGGGTTGTCCTTCGTTTTTACTTTCCTCGCCCTAGCACTTCACCCATATACCTCTTTTTTTTAAATGTTTGTTTGTTTTGAGAGAAAGACACACACACAGAGGGGGAGCCGGGGAGGGGCAGAGAGAGAGGGAGACAAAGAGTCTGAAGCAGGCTCCAGGCTCTGAGCTGTCAGCACAGAGCCGAACGCAGGGCTCGAACTCAGGAACGGTGAGATCATGACCTGAGCTGAAGTCTGACTGACGCTTAACAGACTGAGCCCCCCAGGCGCCCCAGCACTTCACCCTTCCCAGCTTAAATCACAGGCCTGCTCAAGGGGGCTCCCTTGTGCCGCTTCGGTGAATGAGGTCCAGATCTGACCTCACTGGCACCCAGGCTCTCATAACTTTAAGTCCCTTACAGTCATTCGCTTCCGAAGCTTTATGTACTCGTGAGCGTGTTGTTTATATCAGAGAAACATAAATCACTTGGCTTTATCAATGACATGAACCTGAAATGTGGAATACAGTCTTAAATACAATTTTATTTTTTCACTGCTTCTCCATTATTTAGAAAGCTACTCTTGATCTTGGAGATTTCTCTTCAAGTGCAGAATTTACATGGGTCAAGAATTTCTTGTTACCAGAAATGATGCTTTTCTTGCTTCTTATTCCACTTAATAGGTCAAAGAGTTAGAGTCCAAGCTTAAAAGGACAAAAATATATTCTACTATTTTAGAGCTAAATGATTACTGAAAGTTACTTCAGAAAAGACATTAGAGTTCCTTTTTTGTTTAAAGTTCTGATGTACATTTTTTCCTCATTTTCCCATGCAGTTATTGTCCAACCTTCTCTGACCTGTTCTGTGAATCAACAGATTCGGCTTCGTCGGCCACATTTCCACAGCTCCCTTTCCCTGGGGGTCCTGTAGGATTTGGCCACAGGGATATACTGGGGGAGGCTGGCGTGCATTGAAAAAGAAGTATCAGGGTATTTATTCCTAACAGTTGCCTTAATGCCAAACCAAATCTCCTGGCTCCTATCGGATGGGCCACTTGGATCTTGCTGAAATCTAGTAAGTATCCCTCAGTCTGCCAGCTCAGTTCTAGGTAACAGCTTCTCATGTTGCTAACCTTGGATGCTTCATGTTATTGGTTTCTCTTAACCCCTTTTTACTACTATGATATAATCACTGCATTTAACTGTTGTTAATCACTAATTTTGTGTTGACATATACTTTTTGCTGGAACCCTCAGTGATAAAATAATGAATACTAAGAATAACTGTAAGTGGGTAGGGTGTGAATCACTAAGTGGAATTTGGGGACTGGGCTGTAATTGGTAAGCATTAGCATCCGTATAACTTACTTGGCGGCACAAAGGAGACAGCGTTAACATGTCATGTGATAGTGTCAATAATTATTCAAATTGCTCAAGGTGTTGATGGCATGGGCTGGGGTGTGGGGGGAGGCAACCAATGGAAAGAATGTGGCTGTGGTGTGGAGTTTAATTTTTTTATGGTAACACTATTATCACAGTGCGGTGTGGTGCCCTACATCTCATGGCTCTAGAAAGAACACAGAGAAAAAAACGGACTCTAAAATTTCCCTGCACATGGAAGGAAACAGGAAACAAAAAGGATAACCAGAAGTTTTCTGTGGCAGCTTGTTGTTCATACATATCTGTAGGGAAGTTACAATTGAGCCCCAGGCTCAGGGCCCCAACCAGCACTGTTACAGAGCTTCAGTACCAATTCATGTACAAGGTCACCAGGCCTCTAATGTAAGCGTATTAGGGGCGTTGGTGGGTTAAAAGTGGGAGCCTAAGTCATCATATGGGGAAAGCAGGAAGAAACCGAAAACTCTGACCTCTCAGAGTGCTCAAGTCCTCCTGGCTCCGGAGGAAGCCACGTACCACTCTCCCTCAATGCCCCTGCCCTCTATCATCCCTGACTGGAAAACAAGAGATCACACAATTTTCGAGGATTCCATTTGGACAGGAATTTTATGAAAGGATAGCACGTGTTTCCGGGCTAAATCCACCCTGCCCTCTACCCCACACCACTTCCACGGACACCAGGATTGTCCTGATCCATAGGATCTAGTAAGGAAGGAGGTAGCCTATGCACTGCAATAGGTTCAGGACCTTGCCAATTAGGAGTCTTGGACATAATGACGAGCATAGATTCTGAAAGTATCATATTAAGTACAATGAAACTTAATATTAAAACGACTGGGTTTATGGACATGGTGCAAGACACAAGACTTAATATTTTATTTCTGAGTACCTGGGGGCATCACTAACAGTTTGCACGGATCATTCACTGAAGATGTTTCAGAAAGACACCTAATTTCCTTTCACCTTTATTTAAATATCATTTCATATTCCTTGTATCTCCAGGAGACACCTACCACTGACCTGGACTTTGGCACGTACCATATACTAAAGGTTGAAGAAAAATGCCAGGCACAATGTTAATTCTTTCTTTATAGCATCTTACGATCAGTTGCATCTATTTGAAGTATTTTCTATTCATGTATGTTATTAACATTACACTGTTCATCTCTTGGAAACAAAGCAAAGACTACTGCCTACCAATTTTGTTAAAATCCCTGCAACCTAAGGTCTTTCATAAACAATGTAGGCCATAAATATTGGTTAGTTGGTTGATCGGTTATCTTGAATCTAATTCCCAAATTCCTCGATTATGTGCCTGGATTATCCTAATTTTTCTATCACTATTGACATCAATATAATGAGAATAGTGTCTAACCCCAACACGTTTACAGCCTGTAAGAGAAAATACATTAGCAAATCAATACTATGAGACAGCATCACTAAAGGCCAAATGACAAGGTAGACAATACACATATAGGAGTTTGACAGGGGAGACGTCAATAAAAATGGTGGTCACAGCCTACATTGCAATGTGGGAATTGGTTTGGCTTTGAAGGAAAGGTAGGCATAGATAAGGAGAAAGGTTATTTAAAGTAGAACAATTTTGAAGGCTCGGATACATATGGAACATCGTTTCAATGTTTGCTAAAAGACCAGTTCAGAAGTATGGGGATTTCTTGGAGGAGACTAACAGTAGTTTAGAAAATTACGTGTGATTCGATCAAAGGGGAGTTCTGAGAATCTACTGTAACAGTTTAAACTGTATTTTAGGTAATAATCCAGCATGAAGTTCTAGAGTTGAAGACTAGCATATGCAAGGAGGGGTTTTGGGAAGACATCCATGGCAGTCGTGTTGAGGATGAACTGAAAGATGATCAGCTGGGTGCAGCAGGGAAGAGGAAAGGGCAGGAATGTGGGCAAGAGACGGGGAAGGCTGGGCGAGGCTGGTGGGAGTGCAAGTTCCCTCTCTGCACCCCCCCCCCCACCCCAGGAAGGAGACCTGCATGACGGTGACAGACAATGACGCTGTCTGTCCTCAGAATAGTAAGCCTTTGCCTACCTCTGTGTTTCCAAAGTTCTAGGGAGGGAGATAAACTAAAATTAGGTTGCCAACATTTATGAAATGTTAAGTATTGTCAGAGCTCCACGTGACCATCAAGAGTTCTCTCATTTTGTGGATGGAGACATATCTGGCACCAATTGTGGGCAAAGGATATATTCTACCATTATCCATCCAAGGGGCTGGTAGTCTCTGAAGACGACTTGGTCAGAGTGAGGTTGGTTAAAGGCAGGATTGAGAAGTTGGAAGGACGCACAGGGGAATTTCATAGATGTGGATCTTACATGCTAAGTAGGAAACTGTGGGAAGTTGCAAAAAGGTTAAAAATGAGAGATCAGAATGTAACTGGAGTGGAGGTAGGAGGAGGGAGGGGGTGGGTATTGACAGGTTTCAGTCACAGCTTTGTGCTCTGAGCTAATTACATCTCAACTTTCGGCATTAAATTTAGTGCCATAAATTTTAATTGGTAGGCAAACCCCTCAGTCCATTTTTTCAAAGTGTTGGTTTTTAGCTATGCTAAATGTCTAATATATGAAATGCTTATCACCTTAAAATAGCCAACTTAATGTGTGTAGCACAAGCTTAAGTCTTTTTTAAATTTTAGTCAAAAAAAATAATAACCCTTAGAGGTTACAGAGATTAAAAAGCAGACTTGCTTTTAAAAAATGTAAATGCTTTAGATATTTGCTTTTTTTCTCTTCTCTTATCTATGACACACTACCAAATGTAATGTGGTGAACTGAAATGTCATTTAAAAATTTTCCATTACCTGGAAGAAAAAAGAAACCCTGAATTTCAAAATTTGATGAGCCAAACTCACACTGTACATTACTTAGAAGCAAATGAAATTCAATATATGTCAGGTTTCAAGATTAAATTAAAGATATGTGGAAGCCAGTTTATTCTTGTAGGGAAATATACAATATATATCAAAAAACCAAAATGAAGAAAGTTAGCCTAAGAAATTTTAATTGATAGTATAGCAAGAGACACTCGTATTTTTCTTTGTACTTCTCATTATAGAAATAAATATAAATCATGGTAATATGTGTTTTCAACTGGTCTTTTCTCTAATTCCTTTATAATTTTTAAATAAAAAAATAAATGCTGTTTTAAAACTATAGTCAGTTCAGAATATTGAAAACAGCACTCATCCCTTCTTTAACTATATATATAGGATACATACACACATGTAGATATATATGTACACATGTAACATATTATTATATGTTGTTATCACACTGCATATCATGTTATAATTATGAATGTTATATAATATAGTAATATATATTATATATTTATAGTGTGTATGTTATATATAATATATACTATATCAACATAATTATAGTTCATATAATAATTATATATTATATACTATATAATAATCACATAACATTATATATGTATATATACCTAGATACAAAATCTTGAGAGATTTAACTCCATTGCTCTAAACTTTGGTGGTCTCATCTCCAAATGGGTTCCTAGTACCAACATAATAGAATTGATGTGAAGGTAAATAGGGTACTAAAGCACTCAATTCAAAGCATTAGCTAATACCAGGAGCATGATGAATGTATCTTGAGGATTCTTATATTTACTTCTTGATCGCTGAATTACACAGTGTTGCAAATCATTTTTTTAATGTGTTTTTATTTTTTGTGTGTGGGGGAGGGGCAGAGACAGGGAGGGGTACAGAGGATCAGAAGCAGGCCCTGGACTGACAGGCTGGCAGCAGTGAGCCTGATGTGCGGCTCAGACTCAGGAACTGTGAGATCATGACCTGAGCTGAAGTCAGGCGCTCAACCGACTGAGTCACCCAGGGGCCCCCGTGTTGCAAATCATTTCTAACCGTGGTCCGCACATCAGCAAATTAAAGTGCCCTTGCCACTCTATTGATAAGGTCATCGCTTTAAGGCAGTGCTACGATGAAAAGATCATGAACCGGTTGGCATATGCTTGGTCATCTCAAATCTATGGGCCTGTAGGTGAAACTTATCCAGAACGTTGGAGATCATGTTTGACTCCTCTTATTTTTAGATCTGTAAAATATGGTCCAGGAAGCAAGTGACTTTTCCAGTTTCATACACTTACATGCACATTAGTTTGCAGATGTTCTTACTACCTGTATAGGTTTTTCAGATATACGTGTATGGTACACACTATAACGGTTTTAAGAAACAGGACTTTTAGAAAATTAGGCTCCAGCACCCCCACCTCTCAGAGAGAAGACTGCTTCATCAATCCATTCATACTGGGTAATTCTAATAATAGGACCTGACTTCATTATAGAATTTTTAGATTTTCAATTCAATATAATAATTACATAAAGAATGTGTGGTATATAACGTATATGGAGTACACAAAAACAAACCTTAGATTTCTTCCCCTCTATGGATTTCAGACTACTCTCTGTGGTAAGCCAGCTGCAACCGCAGATACAAGGCTCTTCAGACTGTAATAATTACGCAGCTTAGCAAAAACGAACTCTACACGTGGACAAAAAGAGCAAGTGATGATGCCTCATTTTGGATAAATGTGTTATAATTAGGTCATATTGCCACAACAGAACACCACAGACTGGTGGCTGAAACAACACGAATGGTGTTTTCTCACAGTTCTGGAGACTGAAAAGTCCAAGATTCATCTTCCAGCAGAACTGTCTCCCTGATGGGATCACACTGCCTGGTTTGGAGATTGTCCCCTTCAACTCACACGGCCTTTCTTCTGAGTACCTGCAGAAATCTGTCTCTCTGTCTCTCTTGGGCAGTAGTCCTACTGGGTGAGGGTCCTATCATATGACTAATTTAACCTTAAGTACCTCCCAAAGCCCTATCTCCAAATACAGTTACACTGGAGCTTAGGGCTTCTACACGTGACTGTGCGGGGAATGCATTCTAGTCCATAGCAACCAGAAAGGCTTGATGAATACGGCATTTCTGGGTTCAGCATGGGAATGTGTATGTTATATACGCAATACATGGATGTGGAATGCAACATACGCATGTGGAAATCGTACTCCGAACGAAGGGGAAGAAAGACCAGAAAAAGTACAGAAGTTTGAAAATTCAGGCATATTTGTAGAATAGTAAATGTTACAATTTTTCAGTAGCATAGAATATACTTTGGAGAACAAAGACTAAATAAGAAGTAATTTTACTTTCCATGTTGGAGGACCTTGAAGGTTAGTCCGAAGAATTTTACGTAATTTAAACATCATGATGAAGTCATCAATGTTTGAGAAAGGGAGTGTGACTATTAGATCTTCATATTGAGAAGATGCCTGAGGTGAAGTGTCTAGAACAGATTCAAGTGAAGAGGTGCCTGGGTGGCTCAGTCAGTTAAGTGTTTGGTTGAGGCCATGATCTCATGGTTTGTGGGTTCGAGCCCCACATTGGGCTCTGTGCTGACAGCTCAGAGCCTGGAGCCTGCTTTGGATTCTGTCTCCTTCTCTCTCTACCCCTCCCCCACTTGTGCTCTGTCTCTCTCTGTCTCTCAAAAATAAATAAATGTAAAAAAAAATGGTTTTAGGACAGATTCAAATGAGAAGAGTCGAGAGTTTGGGAAACAGATTTGGAGAAGTAGTGCAATAGAATCTATTGCAATTAAATAAAATCAAGGCTGGGATAATAGTTTTATTTCCTTTTCCTTCCCAAAATTTCTGCTGCATGCCCCATGCCTTTTCTCATTGTTAGAAACCAAGTTTAGGGGCACTGGTGTGGCTCAGATCAAGTGTGTGAGTCTTGATTTTGGCTCAGGCCATGATCTCATGGTTCATGAGATCAAGCTTGCATTGTGCTCTGTGCTGACAGTGCAGAGCCTGTTTGGGATTCTCTCTCTCTCTCCCCCTTCTCTGTCCCTTACCTTCTCTCTCTCTCTCTCTCTCAAAATAAATGAATAAACATAAAAAAACAGTTTTACCTGTAACTATACATTTCCATAGAAATCTCTTCCTTAAATTTCACAGTTGAACCCTGCATCTCCCAGTCCAAGGGTCCTTTCTCAGTTTCCCTTATCCTTGGCTTGTCTCCAGACTCAGTGAATTATTTTTCCTAAACCTACTTTAGGAATTTCTTTCTCCTTCCTTTCTCTGTATTCCTTTGTCACCTTCACTTATTTTTCTTCCTTCCACACTCACAAAACGCATGTTTCTCTAGGGCTTTCATTTGTGTTTCTCTTCTTTGTTACCTCCCGTCCATTAGTAAAATGGACCTTGCTACCTTGAGTGAGTTGCCACAGAAATGATTTCATCTGTATTTACTTATCACATGTATCCCACCCAACCTCTAGCCCAATGTTCTCCAGAATTCCAGTTCTCTCTGGAACCTTTCCAATTAGTACATCCTCACCTACAAATCATTTCCTCCCTAAAAATCAATCTCTGGGTGCCTAATTTTTAAAAATATAAATATATTGATCCTCTCTTATTACATAGGCTCAAAACCTCAATGTAACTCCACTCGTTGAGAATTTCTCTATTTTCTATATATTTATCGAAAATATAGTTCTTACTTGCATTGAGTCTTTTTGCAGTGTTTTCATTGTTATTGCTTTTATTGTTACTATATTCATTTTTAGACTTTTTTATGCTTCCTTTTATGCGTCATACCCTCCAGTCAAAGGAGGCCGTCAGCCCCTGCCTTCTTCTCAAGGATACATATTTGTCCTCTATTTTCCTTATTAGAAACCACCTTCCTGCATCCCTAGGGGTCTTTTGTGGCACTTCAATATATTTCTTTTCTTTTTTTTTTTTTACATTCCTTCAAACTACTTCATCAAAACTAATTTATTTGCCTGTACAAGGTACTAAAGGTCTCAAAAAGAGTCATAACACAAAAACAATGATTAAAAATAGCTAATAGGTATAGTTTCTGTTCTATGTAACAGATTGCTCTTTGAAATACTACCTATATAGTAACTCATTTAATCCTCACCATGCAAATGGAATACCTATTGCTATTCCCTTCTGGAGTTTGATAGAATGTTTTTTCCCCCTTTAACTGATCGTGTATAATTAGTGAAATCTTTATCTCAGTAAATTTGGTACCCTGTCTATCTTATAGGGTTCAACATGTCACTCTACCCTTCCTAACACTTGTGTAAAGCCCAATTAGCAGATGTGGTAAGGAAGATTTATTATGGGAAGTGTTACTGTTGGGTGACTATCTTGATTTTGAGAAAAAGGGCACATAAAGTGCTAAAAGATAAACTGAGACATTTAAAAAAAATTTTTAAAGCTTATTTGTGCAAAGATCTTTTTGAATCAGGCAACACCAAACTGGAAATGGTTAGGACCCACAGGAGTTAGGGAGAAAAGGTGAAAGCTAACTAAGCTTCATTGATACGCTTGAAGCCAATGGTCATTTACAATTCTGAAAATCCTAGGGCTCTAAAGAATTATCGTAGATCTACTCTGCCTGTACTCTGTAAATGGAACAAAGTCTGGAGGGCCACATATCTGTTTACAACATGGCTTACTGAATATTTTAAGCCCACTGTTGAGACCTACTGTTCAGAAAAAAAAAGATTCCTTTCAAAATATTTCTGCTCATTGACAATTCACCCAATCACACAAGAACGCTGATGGAAATATGAGGTTAATGTTGTTTTCATGCCTGTTCACATATCATCCATTCTGCAGCCCATGGATCAAGGAGTCATTTTGAGTTTTAAGTTTTACTTAAGAAAACCATTTCATAAAGCTCTATCTGCCATAGATAGTGATTCCTCTGATGGATCTGGGCAAAGTTAATTCTCGAAAGGATTCACTGTTTTAGATGCCATTAAGAACATTCATGATTCAGGGCGCCTGTGTGGCTCAGTCGGTTAAGCGTCGGGCTTCAGCTCAAGTCATGATCTGATGGTTCATGGGTTCGAGCCCTGCGTCGGGCTCTGTGCTGACAGCTAGCTCAGAGCCTGGAGCCTGCTTCAGCTTCTGTACCTCTCTCTCTCTCTCTGACCCTCCCCTGCTTGCACTGTCTCTCTCTGTCTCTTAAAAATAAAATAAATAAATAAATAAATAAATACATAAATAAAAAGAAAGACCATTCATGATTCATGGGAAGTGGTCCAAATATCAACGTTACCAGGAGTTTGGAAGAAGTAGATTCCGATCCTATGAGTCACCTTGAGGGGTGTAAGACTTCCATGGAGGAAATAAGTGCAGATGTGGTGGGGACAGCAAGAGAACTAGAATTAAAAGTGGAGCCTGAAGAGGGGACTGAATTGCTGCAGTCTCATAATAACACTTGAACAGATGAGAAGTTGCTTATTATGCATGAGCAATGAAAGTGATTTCTTGGGATGGAATCTATTCCTGGTGAAATGCTGGGAAGATTGTTGAGATGACAATGAAGGATTTAAAAGTTTACATAATCTTAGCTAATTAAGGAAGAACAGGGTTTGAGGAAATTGGCTTTATTTCTGAAAGAAGTTCTACTGTGGGTGAAACATGCTATCAAACAGCATTGTACGCTGCAGAGGAAATCTTCCTGAAGGAAGAGTTGATTGATGCAGTGAATGTCATCGTCTTATTTTAAGAACTTGCCACGGCCACTCCCAACTTTCGACAACCACCTCCCTGGTCATTCAGTATTGAGCCAAGACCTTCCACCAGCAAAAAGATGATGATTCACTGAAAGCTCAGATAATGGCTAACATTTTTTGGCGATAAAAGATTTTTATATTAAGGTATGTACATTGATCTGTTAGACATCATGCTTACTAGAGTGTACACGTCACTTGTGTAGGCACTGGGAAAACACAAAAATTCATTTGATCAGCTTTACTGTGGTATTTGCTTTATTGCAGGGGTCTGGAACTGACCCTCTGCCTCCACTTAAAAATATCCTTTCAAATATATTGTCAGGTTTCAGCCAGGGGAAAACGTAAATATTCCAGGCAGTATCGAATGACCCCATGAACACAAGAGGAATTCCCCAGAGATGGTGCAAAGTACCTCCCTCTCAGAATCCAGAGCCAGTCTAAAGGATCGGAAAAGACAGACCGACTCAGGTAATTCCTCTCCTCCCCACCTCCATCCCTCCCACAGGAGAACTGACACAGTCAGTAGGATCCTAGTTCCAAACTGTGTGCACCCCACATCTCTGCCCAGCCACATTGTGGGGCCCCCAAACTGACAAACACCAAGCCCAGTTCTCAGACCACAAAACAAGACAACTAAGAAGCCAATCGCTGTTTCCAAGAGAGAAAGCATTGGTCACCAGTGGGTCCCCAAAAGCAAATTCACAAGTTCCGATTCCAAGATGGAATTGTTACAAACGGTACTTCCTGCCCATGTGACCTTGGAAAGGCAGGAAGTGTGCAATGTTACCTCGCTCTCTCCTCCAGGCACACGGACAGGGATCTGGGAGCTCTGGCTCCAGCACCAAGTCTTACCCTTCGCTGGCTTCCGCTGGTTTCCCCAGGGCCGGTGTGCAGGCTCCCGAGCCCGTCAGGTGTCCCGGCAGGTCCCACCTTGGCCTCCAGAAACTGTAGAGGAGGACAAACAGAGTTCCCGGTCCCTCCTACTGGATACGCTTATCCCCCATTAAAAGTTAAAGGGTCTCCACTGGGGCCCTAACCTCGGGATTATTTCTGGATGGTTTGGATAGATTTTACCCACTTGTTCAGCTTTCAAACCAAACTGTGTTTACCTGAGGCCTCGCACTGCTTGGCCCCCGCCTGCTTCCTGAGCCGGACCCGGCGCGACCCCGGGCCAGGTCCGGTTTTTCCGGCGGAACGTCGGACCCGGAGCCCCGTCAGATCCGGACCCGGACCCATTTCTACGTGGGACCCAATCCGAGGCTGACCCGGTGCGGTTTTTAAGGCCGAGCTGGTGGACTCCGGCCGGTTTCGGAGACGGTGGTGGGGGAGTGATGCCAGAAGTGTGGACGGTCCTGGCCAGAAGCTGAGCAGCCCGGATCCCAGACGGGCTTCCCGGCACCTGGAGGGGCGGCGGGGGAGCGACGAGCTCAGGACTCAGCAGGTGCCTGGGGGTCGGGGTGGGGGTTGGGGTGGGGGTGCGCCTTTCTCCTAGGGGATGTGGGGGCTTTCTTCACTCCCGTCTTCTGACACCAAAATTTCCAAAAGATAAACTAATTACTTATAAAAGATATATTACAAATTTTAAGAGTTTATTTGAAAATGGATGTGAATTGGGCAGCACCAATCTGGAAATGAATAGGGGCTTTCTAGGGACAGGAGCTCTGGGAGAGGATTTATAGAGAAAAGGCAGAAACAAAGCAAGCAAGTTACCCTTTTTGAAAAGTTTATCTATTTTGAGAGAGGGAGAGAGAATCCTAAGCAGGCTCTGCGCTGTCAGTGTGGAGCTCTACTCGGGGCTCAAACCCACGAACCCTGGGATCATGACCTGAGCGGAAATCAAGAGTGGGATGCTCAGCTGGCTGAGCCACCCCGGTGCCTCCAAAGCAAGGACGTTATCGTCTGGCTGTGGCTTCAAACCTATGTGGCTGTTTGTGCTGGTTGTTTTTAGCATTTTGATTTCATAACCTCGAGGCATTTATAGGATTCGATTTTGCTTCGCTGTGTGATGGCATTGGAGCCACCTCAGTTTAATGGCCTCCTGCTTAATTAACTTAACGGATCCAAACCTTGTTTCCAAAAGCCAAAGCAGTTTTGCTGTTGTCTTTCAGGAAAGTGATGCACATTTTTGAACACGAAAAAGTGCATGTGTAAAGGGGTTCTGAACCTTAATCTCCATGATCCTGATGATCAGTGATCAATGACTTACCCTATGTGAAACCAGTCTTGGGTGATGGCCCCGTTTACTGAAGGTAGTATTTCATAGCTGAGAGCCGCAGTCCACCGTTTCAGTTAGGGTTTTCTTTAACTCTCCTTTTTGAGTGATGGGAACTTCAAGAAAGGATACCTGTGAAGTGAGAAGGACAGATGATTGAGTGCTGGCTCAGGCAGTTTACGGTATTGTCACCTCCCCTGTCCCCTTGAAGTCTTTCCTAAATTTTATAATCCTGGAACTTGATGAAACCCAATTGTAGTGACTCCGCAGGGTGCGTTTCTCAGAAATCTGTTTTCATAGCCAATTTACATATGCAGGCACTTTTAAATTAAAGGTTTTTATTTTTCTGTTTTGCATGAAAGAGAAAAAAAAGTGTGCGATTTTATTTATACTGGAATTAAGAAGTTCTAACATATTCTGCCTTCTTGGGAGTTATGTTGTTATGGATGTGTGGACATCCTGCTGATCTGCTTCTTGCTTTGATGATCTGATACCACTTTATTTTGATGTTTTCAATCTCCTATTTGGGGCAGGTTTGGTAGTCACAGTATAATTAAGTAGATGCTTTTCATATGCAAATGTCCGTGTGATTACTACATGGGCGATTATATTCTGGAAGAAAGGGTAAAATTTAAAAGTTGGAGATAATTGCAAGATTTCGAAATCTCTCTCTCTTTCTCAGTAAATGAATTTCTTAATATAATGCTATCAATTGAAAAAGATTCTGCTCGCTTTGATGATCCAGCTCACATCCCCTGGTTGAAAGTCTGTGTTGTAAGTAATAAAAATGCTAGGAGCATTTACTTTGCAGTTGTGTATCTGAACACATATGTATTATACTGCTGGTCCACACAGAAGAAAGTGTTATTCTGTGATATTTTGTGTAGCAAAATTATAAACAGGGCTTAGATTTGGTAAAAGATTAAAGAAGAAAAATTTAATATGAAACAAATGTTTTAGGGGCTCAATTGATCTCGAAATAGGATTCATTTTGTTCTGATTTTTGTTTCTGTTTTCCACCCAATGAATCTTCATGTTATTGTCATTTCAAATGACAATCTAATATGATATCTTTTTCTTATTTCATCATCCCTGTCTCCCCAGCCCATCAGGGACAAGTATGTATTGTTTCGCCTGTATCCTTATATTTGCATGTGTCCTTGAAAAATGTGGCGGCATTCTGCATAGATGTTTTTAAGTTTTGTTTTATTTGTAGGATTAACAAAGCGACAGAAATGTTGAAAGATGAGTAAGATGAAGAACTTAGACTTACAATTGTTACCAGGTTGCCTCTGTTCTGTGATTCCTTCGGTCTCTCTTTTATTACCTTGGGACTTACTAGACAAGTTTGCTCTAACTCTGTCTCTACCACTCATCTGTGAGGAAGAGCTTTCCCTTTCTCTGTCCCTTCCTCTTTTGGCCCGTTGATTCTTTTTTTTTAAATTCTGTCAGTTAAAATCCCTTGTAATCATGTTTCTTCTTGATGTCCAAATTGACCTGTCTTTGGAATGTGAAATCCCTTCAGGTGGCTCCTGTGTTTATATATGACCCTGCTATCGCTTTAAGCATTTTCTGGCTTTCTAGTTCAACAAATGCAGTATTTCTCACTTATTTCTTTTTGTACCCTCTCTGTCCCAAGCCTGGATTTACTCCCAGGAGCCCTTGTTTCTTCTGATAAGGAATGGACATAAGCACTGGGATCTGGGTTTGTGCGTGGCTACTGGGATCTTTGCTTCTGTGTTATTTCTGTGAGCAGAACTAGAATATACATGTGCCTTAGAAAATACGATTAATACTGATAGCTGTAATTAAAATACAATACAGTGTTCTTTCTCACCATCTTCCTTTCTGCATTTATATCCCTCTCCGTCCCCAATGAAAACCCTCAGGTTCAAACATATTTATTTGCTCAATAACCAATATAATTTCAGAATTACAACCATAATATTGCCAATAATAAGACAATTGATTTCAATATTTCTCTGCAATTTGAGTTGCCCCATCCAAGTACAGGCAATATATACCTATTGGTTCATAGTCTTTGAGTCTTTCAGGCGTGTATTACAACCTTCCTCATGTAGGTGTTGATGTGTATGTATTTGTAATTAAAATACATTATTGTGATACAGATTTCATTTTGTTTCTCATTTTTTCAATTCAGGATTATATTAAAATCATTTTAAGATCTGGTCATGTGTCTGGGTTCATCCAATCCACTGCTTCTCTCTCATGATGTTCTAGACTCCGTATCCGCTTCCTTTAACTAAGCCTTTCTCCCCAGAGATGGGCAAGGAAATTGCCTCAAACCTGATGTTGCACACAAAGCTGCTATTAACAGACCCGTTGTGTCTCCTTATGAGCCTTCCTGAGAACTCCTCTAGAATGTACACTCAGGAACAAGTTTGAGAAATTGTTAAAACACAAACATACTGACTTTGTCGGTCAGATTATTCTCTAGATTGACAGTCCTACTGTACGCCCACCAAAAGCACCTTAGAATGCCTTTATCCCACATTACCACTATTATTACAAACTTTCCAGCCTTCTGTTCTCTTTAGTTTCCCAGTGTGAGGAATATATGTATCAGTGCCTCATTGTTTTAGTGACTTACTTCTAGATCTTAATCTACCTATCTGTCTACCTGCCTACACACACCCCCACTTCTTTGTCCATTCATCAGTTGATGGTCACTTGGGCTGTCCTCATACCTGAGCTGTTGTAGATAATGCTGCTCTAAACATTGAGATGCATGCGTCCCTTTGAATTAGAGTTTCTGTATTCTTTGGATAAATTCCAGTAGTGCAATTGCTGGCTTGTAGGGGATTCTATTTTTAAGTTTTTGAGGACCCTCCGTACTATTTTCCAGAGTGGCTGCACCAGTTTGCATTTCTACCAACATCACCAGAGGGTTCCTTTTTCTCCACATCCTTGCCAACACCTGTTGTTTCTTGAGTTTTTTATGTTAGCCATTCTGACAGATGTGAGGTGACATCTCATGGCGGTTTTGATTTGCATTTCTCTGATGGCAGGTAATGACAAACATCCTTTCGTGTGTCTGCTGGCCATGTGTATGTCTTCTTTGGGGAAATATCTCTTCATGTCTTCTGCCCATTTTTTATTTGGATAACTTGTTTTTGGATGTTGCGTTTTATAACTTCTTTCTGTATTTTAGATACTAACCCTTTATTGGAGATGCCATTTGCAAAGATCTTCTCCCATTACATAGGTTTCCTTTTAGTTTTGTTGATTGTGTCCTTTGGTGTGCAGAAATTTTTATTTTTATACAGTCCCAATAGTTTATTTTGCCTTTACTTACCTTGCCTCAGGAGACATATCTAGAAAAAGGTTGCTATGGTCATCATTGCTCATATTTCAGTTGAGTTGCCCTTCTTACTCTGATGGGAAATAATCTATTTAGGGTTAGTTTTCATGGACTAAAAATATTGGTAGTGATTCTAATATCATAAAAAAGATATTTATTTTTCAATTAGAGTGAGTAATTTGAATGCTAGGATACCAAGGAAGTTTGCTTGACTGTCACAAGAGATAGATAAAGTCATTTTATAATAATAAAGGTGTCGATTTGTGAGGATGATATAAAGCATAAATTTAGATAAATTTTGAATATATGTATATACGCACATATATATACCCAACATTAGAGTACCTAAATATGGAAGGCAAACGTTGGTAAATCGCAAGACAGAAAGAGATACAAACACAATAATAGTGGGAGGCTTCGGTGCCTCACTCCCAGCAGAGGAGACGTCGTCCAGACAGAAGACTGACGAGGAAACAGTAGACTTGAGCAAGACTGCACCAAGTGGACCTAACATACATACATCGAATCTTCCACCAAACAGCATCAGAACACATTCTTCTCAAGCATACGTGGAATATTCTCTATGATAGATTGCAGGTTATATCAAAAACAAGTCTTAACTAAATTAAGATTAATTTTCTGTATTAAAATTTTTTCTATAAATAAGCACTCATTTTATCAAGAAGTGAGCATAATTGCTGCTCTCATTTCATATTTTAAAATGTTGAATTAAATATTAATAAATTAGTATATTTAATTGTACTTTTTACTGCTTTCAATTCACCAAATATTTATATACTTAGTAAATTATCTCACTAAGTAGCATTATCTGAAAAGAAATCAGAATAGATTCCCTGAAGCTTGATTTATTATGTAGCTACTCTAAAATATTTTCATTTAATTAAAAATTATAATGACATACTAAGTTTCTAAAATTTTTTAAATATTGGTACTGTTGGAATAACATAAATACTATATTAGATTTAAAATGTATAATTATTACACATATTTTATTATCTTTTTTCTTTTAAAGTTTATTTTGAGAGAGACAGAGACAGTGCAAGTGGGAGAGGGGCAGAGAGAGAGGATGAGAGAGAGAATCCCAAGCAGGCCCCGACTCACCAGCGCAGAGCCTAATGTGGGGCTCAAACCCGCAAAGCTGTGAGATCATGACCTGAGCTGAAATCGAGAGTTGAACACTTAACTGACTGAGGCACCCAGGTGCCCCAAAACATATTATATTTATTTTAAATGTCATTCTATGTCAGTAAAATATTTGAAAAGATAGTCTTTAATTTACATATTCAAAACATCCAAAATATATATTCAGTAGAAATCTTTTATGAATCCTGATTTTTTTAATGTCTTTCTCTTTTAAAAGGATAGTGGTTTTGTCCTGTTTTGCTGGTGAAGTGATAAAGGGCAAGTGACAGAAAATTGCTGGCCAGAATACATCGGTAGCATTTTTAAAGAGCCTTAATTCTAATCAAATGCTGAGAGTAACAGATATCATATAAGCCTAGGTGGAAAGTATGGGTTTTTCTCTCCCAAGACTTTCCTCGGGAAAGAGGAATGTACCTCGTACAAGATTCCTTTAAAAATATTAATATTAAGGAATAAACTGTCAATAACTTCATTGTTAATAACGAAGTACAGTTTGGAGAAGACACATAAGCCTGAGACAACCCAGTAGTGATTTTGGTTGCTTATAAAGTTACCTTAAGTAATTGGTAAAAATACAAGACAAATCTAATGTAGCTTTAGTGATTATTGTAGGAATACACAGTATGTGGCACAATATGTGATAATCATAAGGTTTGGGTATGATTGTGAACATGTCTTTAGAAATGGAGTAAGTGGAGATTTGTCTTGAACAGGGGAGATTTTAGCTCCGAGGAACACTTCCACTGGCCGTATCCCGACTTCTCTCTATTTAAAGAGTTACCTCCGTAACTTACCCGGAAATAATAGTAGCATGCTCTGGGAAGCTGGGATAGATAACTCAGATATTCATCTTTACGGTTGAAACTTTATTGACGTAAAAGATGTATTTGATGAGTTCAAATAAATTGCTGCACAGATAAAAAGTAATAGTTTATATTAATGTTTTGTTTTACATTGTAGACATATATTACTAAAATAGTATAGGAAACATTATAAGGTGGCATTATATTTCATCTACATCCCTAAAATTTAATCTATTCAAGTTGATCCAGAATTTTTTCTCATTGGGGAGAGCAGACTATATATGTATTATATTATAATTTTATATTATAATAATATATTGAGGTCCCTATTCTATCCAGCCATAAATATGCTAAGTAAAACCAAAAACTTTTAAAAGTGACAAGTATTTATGAGTTACAAGTTTGTGGAGGGGTTTCAATTTGTTAGATGTATAATAACTATTTTAATATTTCAAATAGTTCCTTTCATCTGTATTTGAGGGAGTCACCTTTTCCCCATCACTTAATATCATTTTAGGGCAGATTTGAAAATATGCCAGTCTAATATGCTAGTTTAATAGCCAATAACTTTGGTTATTAAAATCTAGACGTATTTAAAAATTTGAGTCCCATATTCTTTTCAAAGTTTCTTCTCCCTACTCTCCTGGGGAGAAGTTTGAACCCTTTTGTTCAAGGTTGAAGTGTGTGTGTGTGTGAGGAAGAGAGAGGGAGAGAAGAGAAAGCACGTGTTTTTCTAAGTGAAAGAAGTTTAAAAGTTCCCTCCATTACCATATCCCACGTGGAATGTTGTTTATGGCAGCGAGGATAAAAGATGGAATATTCAAATTCAGGGACACCACAGGGTCAAGTAAACAGAGAGATACCTGAGCTGGGTGAATAATTGAAACAACTGTCAACATTTTGCAGCTCCTCTTAGAAAGAGGAAGCTCTCAAGTATAGAGGTGCTTGGGGTAAAATGTGCAGATCTGAAGAAGCCGCATATTAAAGCCGAGAAATAACTGCAGACATGTCTTTCTAACTGTGTAACAGGCCCTCGTCCCTGCATTGTACTTACTTTAATCCTCTTTCTTTTTTTTTAATACTTAATGTTTGTTTATTTTTGAGAGAGAGAGAGAGAGGGAGAGAGCAGGGGAGGGCAGAGAGAGAGGGAGACACAGAATCCGTAGCAGCTCCAGGCTCTGAGCTGTCAGCACAGAGCCCGATGCGGGGTTCGAACCCACGAACTGTGAGATCATGAGATGCTCCACTGACTGAGCCACCCAGGCACCCCTTTAATCCTCTTTCAGAAGTCTTTAGGGTAGATAATTTTACTATCTCATTTCAGAGTAGGGAACTGGCATACAACTTGTTAAAAAGTAGAGACACTGGGGTCCACATGCTAGCACTCTAACTCCTAAACATATGCTCGTAATCACTATGCAGTACTGTCCTTTAGTGTCTTGGAAAGTCTGTTAAATGAGAATGTGCCATGTGGAATGACACATGGAAAATTTACCGGATACCACAGGGGGGGACAAAGCAATGAGATCTCAAAACAGAACTGTTTTCTTCCGGTCACATTACTGGCCTCTTTCCTCAGCCCAGAGCTTCCTTGCTTTGCCATCATGTGAGATGGCCCTGGAGCCAACCTTGGGCCCAGACATCACAGTCCCAAGGTGTGCCAGAGGTCATGAACCATGGGCTGAGAACTTTCACAATGCCGGGAAAGGAGCCCTTTGATAAATATTTCCTCCTTTCCTCTTCCCCCAAACAGAAAGTCCTCAGATGCTTTTTATGTGGTTTTGTGGACAGTCCCAATGAGGTGGGTAAACAGTCAGTCACCCAGGGGGCTGATTTAATAATGCAGCCTTGTGTTGGCTCTTCTTGCTCTCCAGCTTTGCTCCCTTTGACCTTCGATCCAGCTCCCTCGGATTGAACACCCCCAGTAAACTGTTTGTGCTTCAGCCTTTGTCCCTGGCTCTAAGGGAAACTGGGGTCGGAACATCAGTAATGTGTCTGTTTCAGCAGGTTAGCTGTGTAAGTGGAAGGGAGGGTTGTATGTTACTGAGAGTTTTGTTTGTTTGTTTGTTTTGTTTAAAAGTAAAGAGGCTAGATTATTGGTTCGCAACCCTGGCTGCATAATAGAATTATCGGGATAGATTTTTTTTAAAGACTTAATTTTTGTAGAGCAGCTTTATGTTTGCAGTAAAATTGGGAGGAAGGTACAGAGATTTCCTCCTCTGTCCCCTGCCCCCACATGCGCAGCCTCCCCATTACCCCCCATCAGAGTCACACATTTGTTTCATTTGATGCCCTACGTCGGCACATCATAATCTGTCGTTTACATTAGGATTCACTCTTGGTTTTGTACATTGTATGCACTTGGCTAAATGTAAAATGATTAGTATCCATCACTAGAGTATTGTCAAGAATATTTTCACTGCTCTAAACATCCGCTGTATTCTGACTGTTCTCCTCTGTCCTTCCCTTCCCTCCGCCCACAGCCTCTGACAACTATCTCTGGAGAGAATTTAAAAAATAATTGTACCTATGTCCCACCCTCAGAAATTCTGATTTAATAATTTTGGAGTTGGCCTGAACATCAGTAAGGTTTTGAAAGTTTTGGAGGCTGGTAATATATAGCCAGGACTGAGAAATCTGGACTAAATCAGGCTTAAATTATTAAAATTTAAAAGAGATGGAGAGATCCAAGGGAGATATTTCATAGTTCATAGCTTTTCAGAAAGGGGAAGAGATTGGGATTCAGGGTACATTTGGAGAGATTAATTTGTGCAAGACAGCGGAACACCTACATGGCAAGGAGCTGGGGATCTGTGTTCTCCCGCACTTTTCTGCACAGGCATTGCCGGGGGATCTTGTTAAAATGCAGGTTCTGATTCTTTAGATCTCGGGTCTGAAATTCTAACGTCTAACGTCTAACAAACTCCAGGTGATTCAGTGCCGCTGGTCTGTTGGACACATTTTTATTAGCAGGGATTTGGGGTTTGTGGGGTTTTTGTTTTGTTTTGGGGGTGGTGGTGATAAATGTGATTGAAAGACAAAAGGAAAAGGGAGTTTAGAGTGTATCTAAGATAATTCTTCAATAATACTCATGTTCCATAGAATCTAAACTTAGTAATAAGGGAAATGAAAAGGAGATTAATGAATGGGACCCAAGCAGAGGGGTCAATGAACCAAAGGTTTGAGGCCGATGAAAACATTGTAGTGACGTTACTGAAGAACTCAAGTTGGAAATACAGGAGGGTGTGGTGGTCTTAGACGGGGATATTTGCATTAACGGTATGGGGTAATTAACTCCAGTTGATGAAAAAAGTCAAGGGCTTCAACTGAGGGACTGGGGCAAGTAAAGGAGAGCATTGGAGATAAGCCCAAGGAATTACTTAAGGCCAGGGCATTAGATTACTCTTAAACAGGTGTAAGTTCGGGTGAAGAAGAAAGCAAGAGTCATACAACAAGGTCGTTGGTGGATGAAAGGGACTCATTGACAGATTATCACAACCAAGATCAGAATAGTTTAATTGGCATGAACCTCAGAGGCTTTGGAGTTTGTTTTTTAGCAACAGTTGATTCCATCCCATCATGGCATTGGAAAACGTGGAGGACACAACTCCACTTGTTTGACCCAGAAGTACAGTACGACCTTGGTTTGTGAGCATAATTTGTTCCGGAAACATGCTTGTAATCCAAAGCACTTCAATATCAAAGTGAATTTCCCCATAAGAAGTAATGGAAACTGAGATGATTCATTATGCAACCCAAAAACATCCATATAAAATTGATTACAATATGGTAATATAATTCAAAATAATAATGAAAATACAAAATATAAAAAAATAAACAATTTAACCTGAACTTCCCTTTAAAAACCTTCATGGGGGAACCTGGGTGGCTCAGTCGGTTTAAGCGTCTGATTTCAGCTCAGGTCATGATTTCATGGTTCATGGGGTCAAGCCTCGCATCAGGCTCTGTGCTGACAGCTCAGAGCCCGGAGCCTGCTTCAGATTCTGTCTCCCTCTCTGTCTGCCCCTCCCCTTCTCACACACTGTCTCTCTCTCAAAAATAAATACACACTAAAAAAGTTAAAAAAAAAACAAACAAACCATCATGGCTGGTGTGAGGGAGGGAGAGAGAGGAGGGTTATAGGACAAGTGTCACTATCACTAAAAGAATCACTGCTACCCATTGACTCAATGGAATCTTTTTATGCATGGGGGCCATTTTATATGCTTGCATGGATGGTGACTGGAGTATTAATAAACTCTTGTCATAGACTGTAGTTAATGGAACTGGCAATAAGGCAGCAGAGGAAAGGGTCTAGATCTGCAAGCAGCCTGACCTAGAATGAAGCAACACATTCCTAAGCTTACCCTTTTTTTTTTTATATTTAAATAGCTTATTACTAAGTTGGTTTTCATATAACACCCAGTGCTCTTCCTTGCAAGTGCCCCTAAGCTTACTCTTGTATAGAAAAGCAAAGGACTGCCCATGAGTGCTTTGAAGTGACAAAAAATACACTAATGCCAGTTGTGGGCACCTTCTAGCATTCTGAAAAATCACTGATTTCTGCCAAACACCATGGCCTGAGACCAAGCATCCAAGAGTCGGAGATGATCACCCACAATCCTACAGAGAGAGAGAGGGAGAGAGAGAGAGAGAGAGAGAGAGAGAGAGAGAGAAGAACCTTTGGCTCAGTTGTGATCATGTGAAATTCAGCATCACATCCTACTCATATTGCAAGACATTGCTTGTTTATCAAGTTAAAACTTATTAGAAATGGTTGCCTGTCTTGTAGAACACTTGCAGAAGAAGTTACTCACAATCCAAGGTTTTACTATACTTGGGATATAAAACAATAGGATTTCTGCTTACAGGCCTCAGAGATTTCGGTTATAGGAAAAAAGTTGAAGCAAGTGAAGTAGTAGTTGAGGACGGAGAAACGCTCAACAATCTCAGAATACAAGTTCTAGCATCACGGTGTGGTTCGAAAGCAGTGGGGGATTAAGGCAAGGTCAAGAGAGAAATTACAGATAAGTTTTGGAGAGGCAATCAACAAAGAAGAAAAGTCCAGAAAGGCTGTTTGAGGTGTGACCAAGAAAAGCATCATTTAGGTTGGGAGTGGTTTTCTTCTCATATTTTCTTGGAGAAGAACATGCTCTTGGTAAACCAGTAATCATATGTGCTTTGGAAAGGACTCCTCAACTCCATTCTCCAGAGCTGCTGTTGACAGCTCAGTCAGTGCGCACTAGATAGTGGCGTGGAGAAAACATCTAAACCAGAAGGGCATCATTTCTAGCATCTCAGGAGCTAGAAGTCTCCAAATGAAGATAAGAATCTTATTTTTCCCTAATGACTCATGACATAGACTGTCAGAAATGGTATAACACGATGGCTAAGGATACAGTTTCTGGAACCAGGCTTCCTGGGTCCAAATTCTGATCCCAACACATTCTAGCTTCATGGCCTTGAGCAAGTTACTGAATATCTTTGTGCCTCAGGTTCTTTATCTATAAAACAAGCATAGTTACAGTGTCCAACTCATGGGTCTATTGCGAGGATTTAATAAATTACTGTGTAAAGCATTAAGAACCGTGATTAACACATAGTTCTATACAAGTGTTTGTTTTATTTATTTAAATAATTGCTTGGCTTATAATATGTTATTTTGATTTAAAAAGTAATTTTTTAGGGAAGATAATAATAATGCTAACAGCAAACCCATAGGAGAAGAGTCTTTACCATTCATTATTTAACAGTTACAATAACCGCAGGTTGCATAGACACACACACACACACACACACACACACACATTTTTTATCTGTGAGGCAAAGCAAAATTGCTTCAAGTGTAGCAATGTTGCAAAGCAGAGATTGGGACCAGGTCAGATAATGCTGTGGAAAGAAGGAACTGCAACCCAGAGAGGGAGCTGATCGTGAAACGCATGTGGGATGCTCAACCACTCCCGGGTGCCTTTAGAATTCCACAGGAAGAAGTAACTTGCAAGCAGTTTTAATTACAGTATTTTTTGACCTGGCTACAGAGGAAGGCAGCAGCTGCCTGTGAAGGACCCAGTGATCATGCTCTGGTGTCGCTTCCTCAGTGGAAGGTTGCTATCTCCTAGCCGTGTGCCGCTTGGAATAGAAGCACTAACCACAAACCAGATGGCGAGGCATATTCCTAGTGGCGCACACCCATAAAGAACCAACCTTCCAACCACAGCCACTCTGTCATCATTTGGGAGGCTCAGAAACCTAGATCATTGAGGGTCAATGAATATTTCCATTAATTTCCTTTGACTAAAGTTCCTTTTTTCTTTTGCATTGGGGAGAAATTACAGCATTTTCCCAATCCAGCACCTAAATACAACTTTGTCTTTACACATTTTCTTGTGTATTTTCAAGGCTTTCTTTGTTCATTCAAGCAATGTTGCTTGGTTTTACTGTTCCCCAGGCGGGATGGTTAATTTTATGTGTCAACTGGGCCATAGCGTGCCCAGACATTTGATCAAACGTTATTCTGGGGGTGTGTGTGAGGGTGTTTCTGGTTGACATTAACATTGAATGAGACGAAGTAAAGCAGATTGTCCTCCCCAAATGTGGATATGCAGTGGGTAAGAGGAAATTTCCATTAGGAAGAGGAGAGTCCTTCTGCCTGACTACTGAGGCGGGACATCCTTTTTTCAGACACAAACTAAACGTCTCTTCTTGGGTCTCCAACATTATCGTTTTCAGTTGGCACTGACACCATTAGCTCTCTTGGTTCTTAGAACTTTGGACATGGACTAGAACGATACCATCATCACTACACTGCATCTTCAGCGTGCCAACTGCCGATCTTGGGAATTCTTAGCTTCCACAGTAGCACATGCCAATGACTTTTTACTAAATCTCTTTCTCTAGAACCTTATGTTCTTCTGATTCTTTTTCTCTCAAGAGCCCCAGGTAATACACCATGTTGGGCTAGATGCAGGAATAGTGTAGGTGACATGTTGGTTAAATCCCAAGCACTTCCAAGGTAGTGAGCTTTACCAAATAATCACATAAATTTAAAATATTCTAAATTTGTCCCAAATGTCTAAAGCACATTCACATGTTTATATTAATTTTTTTCTCTTTCTTTTGAGAGGGAGATAAAGTTTTAGAATGATGCCATCTTCCTGACTGATAGGATATCTCTATACATGTGAGCTACCAAATATTCTGTACGCTATGCCTTCCATGTTGGACATTTGATCCCGTCAATTTAGTTTGACTTTCCCTAGGTTTAAACTTGAAGCAGTACTCTAATCCTTGCATTGACAGGGTAACTCCCTATCGTAATGAAAATTCAGATCAGATGCTACTTAAAAAATGGAAATATGTTTAATTTACATTTTGAAAGAAATGGCCTTAGAATGAGTAAAACCATAAGAAAGATGAAAAAAACTTCAGACTTCTGTATAACAAAAAATAAGTCTGCGGTTCAAATTCCCACTGCCCTTAGCCGACTGGGTAAGATTTGATAAGTCACTTTTTTTATTTTTATTTTTTGAATTTATAATAATGTGAACTTCTCTCTGAAGTTTTCTTTTTCTGACTCAAAAGTCAGGCTTAATCACTTCCTCCTTTGTGTATTACTGTACGGCTTAGCGTCTCATATTTAGACACCTCTTTGCCGTGAGACTAGGCTGATGAGCCCGGGTACTCGAGGAGGCAGCCAGCACTCAGTGTCACTCTCCTTTCTGTCTCCAGGAAGGAGCAGAGCCTGGCACACACGCGATGTGCCAGAAACACTGGCTGCGCTAAACTGAACTGAACGCTGAGGTCCCTTAAGTCTCAGCTCCCAGTGATACCGCGACTGACAAGACCCTTCAAGTTTAGCAAATGCACTCCCCACTCCTCCAGAGGCCGAGCTCCTTCCAACTGCTTATGAATGTTGTATGTTCTTCCTGCCTCTTTTCTGTTTTGATTATCTTTTCCACACTGGTCAAACAGTCAGAATATAATTAACTAGATGCTTTTCATATGTAAATATCACAGTGATTACAATACCAAACTTCACTGGGTATCAAAGAGAATGACTCTCCCCTACATGAAAATTCAAAGATTAGATAAAATTACTATGACTTTCAGATTTCTTTTATTCTTTCCTGTGGACAATTCTATCTCTCCTCTTTCTTTTTCTTTTGAATAGACATTCTACTTGGAGAGAAAACTCTTTCCAGTCTCCTGGCCCTTACCATCTTCCCTTCCTTGGCTATCGGAGGGGCCATCTGCCAGGCTTGCTGAAAATGCTAATGGAGCTTTCTCCGGGCCTGCCAAGTGATTCTCTGTTCCTCTGGGATCTTCCATTCCAAACAAATATCCTGATGCAAAATAACAGCAGGAGAAGGTTCAAGAATAAAGAAGGGCAACACATTTTATCAGTAGCTACTGATTCTGAAACCCAAATCAGCTTTTTAGCATAACTGATACAGATTTCCCCAAGTACACTGAACCATGGAGAAAGCCTTGGCTCTCTGCCAAGCGCCAAGCACTCTGCGCGTGCTACACCTGTTCATTCACCTCATTCGCAGATCAAACTTATCTCTAAAAATACTGTCATTGTCTGCATTTTACAGATTCGGAAATGAAGGCAGAGCGAGGTTCAGCAACTTGGCCAGGGCCACGTGGCTCACAAGGAGCCCGAGGTTCAGCTGCTGGCTGAGTGGTGATCACCAACTTTTATAGGCATCGCAGAGACAGGAGAAGTTCTGTTCCCCCCGTATCCCTCGCGTTGCAAGCCCGACGTTCACCGCCGGCTGCTTTGTCCGTGGCCTCCAGCACGTTGTCCTGTGGCAGAGGGAAGGGACTTCGTAGCTGTGAGCCGGCCTCCAAGGCTGCTCTTCAGCGGTGACACACCTGCTTACTGTCCATGTTTATGGGCCAAAGCGGGTCACGTGACCCCCTCCAGCAGTCAGACTGAGGCAGCTTCACAGGCCAAGCCTGATGTCAGGGGGAGACTGCACCTCACACCCCAATTTCGTGCCTCACCTGACCCCAATGAAGTAGGGGAGGTATACACCTTTTCCTAGAGGAGACCCACGTGTTTATGAACAGGAATCTAATCTGCTTGGAGACACTCGTGCCTATAAAATAGTACCCCTGGTGTCTTTTTACAGGGTTAGCAGCTGTTGGGATTTTATCCTCTGTGAATGTCCTAGGCATACAATTTGCCTATGTTTCTATGGGTTTCTTTTCTTATTGAAAATCTCACTTTTTTTATTGTATGCAAAGCAAAAACAGCTATGTTTTAAAAATAGGGTCAATAATGAACTTAAACTATATGGCTGTAGTAAGGGATACATAACAATAAATATAGGAATTTGATCATATGTGGCTATGGTAAGTTCTTAGTAAATGTGAGTCATTATTTTTTAATATTGTCTACAATGCAGGTCAGCAAACTATAACCTGTGGGCCAAATCTGGCCCTTCACGTTTAATAAAGTTTTATTGGAATACAGCCACACACATTTGTTTAGGTATTATCTATGGCTGTTTTGTGCTACAAAAGCAGAGTTCATTGATAAAGTGAAAGAGACTGTCTCACAAAGCCTAAAGTATTTCCTATCTGCCCTGTCACAGAAGAAGTTTGCCAACTGCTGATCTAGACTAGTGAATTAAGTGACTATTTAATGGGGAGCACCACCCAGTAGTCCTTAGGTCATGAAGGCTGGTATTAATCTCTAACCTAGTTGCCAGGATGCAATATAATGGATTGATTTACTTTGGTGGCAGCAGCAGAGGATGGGAATGATTTCAAAGGCTTCTCTCCTGGTCTTCTCTGCCATGAGGTGTCTTAACCTCACCAAACCAAGGACCCCTGTAGAAGCTCTGCCAACTACTATGCCCAATCCATTAGGAGGGCCCCTGGTCCCAGTGGACCTAATATGCGTTAGATCTGGGCCAGGAGTCCCTTTTTACCTGACTCACACATACCCTTTACTCTCTCCTAGAGGGACATGATGATGATGCTTTGTATTCCCAGGTATCCGTGAATACCCAGGCCCTGTGCCCAACCTCAAAATGTGTGAGCATTTCCCTTTTAGGAATATACAGGGTCTGAGTAAATGGCTGTAGGTCTTTTGGGGATGAACTGGGGGAATCCGTACCTTGTACACTCACCATGGTGTGTCAGGGCACATCCTGCTTGAGACCCAACCTCTCCTGCAGAAGATGGATTCCAGACTTGAAAGCAGGATCATATCCAGAAACTGGGAAAGAGCTGTGGCTTTTCATGAAAGTGGTTGCTTGCAGCCTCCTGATCATCTATTCTTTAATTCTTGATTCTATAGATTGGACAGTATCTTTCTGGTCGCATGTATCTAGAAAGGCCACCTCCTGTTAACCATTTCATCAACCCCTGAAGCTCAGGTGGCTGCCATGTCACGTTGGCCGCGCATCATGACACTCTGCACCCATGGAGGTTGAACACTTCCACTTTTTTCTATTATTTCAGGATCCTGTTGTTCCCATTGCTATCAGGGAGCCTTTCTGTGAAAGCCTCTCCTACCTCATCCCTTATCTACAGAAGAGAGCCACTACTTTGTGATTCTGCTAAGATTTATATTCTCTTTCTCTGATAGAATGAGGTAAACACTCCTTGTTGTGTTGATAAGGGGAGCACCAGGCAGATCCTTCCAACAAGAGGGCCGGTGGGTAGGCATTTGGGTCTCACAGCAGTGCCAGATCAGCAAGGCCTCTTCAACAGGCCCTTGGATTTCGCCCTGCAGACTTTGCCACTGCAGTGCCACCACTTTAACTACACTTAGTCTGGGACACCACTTTTTCTAAGCTTCCAAGTCATCTAGCAGCAACACTGAAAAGGTCTTCGGAGACCTCTGCCAGGGGGTTAAATCTGATCTCCTGGCAATGCTTCTGTGTGAAACATTCTCTTATCTGGCTCTCTATTTTAGTTGATCCACTGTTCTCAGCTTCGCTCCAGGCTCACACGTCTTCATCTTCGGCGTGTCCTCACTCCTCTGGCGCATCGTCCTGTCTCTTCCTTAGCCAACCCGTGTCAGTATTGATCTGGTGCTCAGGAGAAGGTATGGGCTAACCTGAGGATGGAGCTGGAGAAATACTATTAAAGGCAAATTTTCCTTCCAAACCGGAAAACCTTCTCCACAAAGGCAGAAGAGAAAGAAACAATTTTATTATTGAACAGCACTGTAATGGAGTGTGATGTACATCACAGGAAATCCACTCACAGATTGCCAAGACAGAAAGAAATCTCACTCTCTTACCGAGCCAAGAAGATACACATGTTGTTCTCAAGATAAACAATAACTAGTTCAAGTCAGAGGACTTAGACCGTTTGTCACACATTTTTCTGAAATTTACCTAGCAATTGGAGCGATCATCTGTGTTTGCTAACTGGCTTTATGCAAAGGACAGATGAATCTCTCCTATCGTTATGACTAGGGTAGTTCTACAGCTTGAAGTGAGGGGCCTCTGAAATTAGGCTCCTACCCTCCAGTAGAAACTGGGAGATAAGGGGGATATCTTCTTTGAAGATTACGTTTCAAAGAGATGGTTCTCAGGTTCTTAAGAAAAACATTACTGGGTTATAAAGCTGACAAGAGGCTTATTTAGCTTTTAAAAAGATTCACCTACCTTTCAAAGTGATACAGAAAGAATTTACAAGTTTTCTAAAGTCAGTGCTCTAAGAAAAGGGATTCTTCCTTTATTTTAACAGCAGAACTAAACCTCTTATTTTTCATTTGTTTTTTCCCCTATAGGGTCATGTATTTACCTGCAAGGTGGAGTCCACACTCTTTAAGCAGTGGCCAAAATGGGATGCCTAGAGGGTTCACAGTTGTCTAGGAATTCATGTTTTCCAAGTGCATCAACATGGATTCCCAGCACATAACTCATGCTGCCACTCCTCCTTCAGGATTCTGACCTTGGTGGAGGAGGCCTTCTAGAACTGAGAATCCGATATTTTCTTGGGTTCTGCTACCCTTATGATTCAGTTCTGGGCCTCAGCCTTTTCTGTTCTTAAATGCTGCCATGTAGGCCCACCAACCTTCACCTTGAGCTTTAATTGCTAACCTTAGGTTTCCATTGTCTTTTTCCCAAACACCTGGTACTCCCAGATACAACCATCAAAGTCTATTTTCCTCACAATTACCATTCTTCACCCCTCAGACTTCTCATATGCCTAATACTTTATCCAGTGCCTCTTCTTCCACAGGTCTACCGCCCGGGTTTACTTTGGGTGAACATATTAACAAAGGTCCATCAATACCCACCTACCACCAGCAACGTGGTTGTCACTTCCAGGCACTGAAGGCCAACTTTGTTCTGAAATCTCATTCTAGACTCTGATGCTCAAACTAATATCAACTTGCATAGTTGGAACAATGCCTTGGAAGCAGACTCTTGAGATGACTTGTATGCAGGAGTTTTATTGGAGAGTGGGCTCTTGAATAACACCTCTTGGAGAATGAAGGAATCAGGACTGGATAGAGACAGAAGTTGGGCTCCTGGGAAGTCACCTTAAGGGTGATTGATTGCACAGAGAGCTCTGGAGCTGGTTGGCTTCTGCACAATTGCCTCTAATTATACCCCTGCATTGACCACTTGTAAGATTTTTTGTACCCCTGCATTGACCACTTGTGAGATGCCTTGTATCCCTGCATTGGCCATTTGTAAGATGCAGGCTTCTTTCAGAAAGGAGATGTGACCTTGAGTAAAGTGGCCTGTTATCCAAGGTCAGTCGTGGGAGGAGGGACTCAGCTGTGAGCTACTACCTCTTAACACTCTCAGCTTCAGTCCTGAAGGGAGAGGGGCTTCCAGTAACATACTGCAGCGCCATGTAATACTGCTCATCATTTGGCCCTTGAGTCAATTTGCTTCTTTGAAGTTTTTGAATGAGTAAGTAGATATTAGTGACTGTTATCTTAAAATGTTGCATTTCATCCAATGTTTTTATAGCTCTTATCATGTACCAGGAATTGTGCAATTATTTAAGATCACAACAACCTTATGGGTCAGGTAATGTTATTTTTATTATTTTTATCATAATCATCCTATCATAAACTTGTTAAGTATGAGCCAGGCACCATTCTAGGCATTTGCAATATGTCAGTACAAAGACAGGTAATAAAATGTTGAGGCTTTCATTCCGGTAGGGAAAGGAAGTAAATAAGTAATAATATTAACTATTATATTATTCTATTATATTCTAATTATATTAACATATTATTCTACATATGTTACTTATATAGTGATGAAAGGTATTATGGATAAGCAGAAATAGTCTAACGTAGTAAAAGGGGTTTGGAATGATGGGGAGTGTGTTGCATGTGGTCATTTTTATTAGAAATGAGACAATAAGACAAAGACTCAAAGGAGTTGGCAAGGTAAATATCCCAAAAGAAGTGATATCTAAGCTGAACTTACAGAGTGGTTGAGAAGACTGGACAGCAAGCAAAAATTCACAGAAGTCCATTCAAAAGATGAGGGCTTCTTGCTGGTGGAGGATGTGTGGGCACCGTGCAGGGGTGGGCGGCAGAAGGGCAGAGAGAGAAGGGACTGAGGAGGTAGAGCGGTGAGATTATGAAAAGACTTCATGAGGCAACCTAAGTGACGGGAGGTATCTGAAGGCAAATGGAATCATTGATCCATTTTATGTGACAGAGAAAATACATGCTCACTTTAAAATTTCAGAAAGACACCTGTCTGATTGTTGAAAATGGGTTTTTAGGGAGGAGACTGCTTAAGAAGATGAGCAAGAGTGGAGGAATGAGAAACCAACTGGGAGAATATTTCATTATTTAAATAAAATGACAGATGTCCTAAAACACGGTGGTTGAAATAGTGATAGTAATGGCAACAGTAGTAGAAATGGAATTGAATATGAGAACTACTGAACCAAAGTAGTTCATAATAATTATTGGATGAGGACATAGGAAAGAAGAATTAGTAAAAGATGATGTTTAATTGTTTGGCTTTAGCAATGAGGATAGTAGTGGATAGTTAGTGTCATTTCCTAGAAAGAAATTACGTTTTGAAACGTAACTGTGAGTGTATAACAATACTTTCATGTTGGATGTGTTGATGTAAAGATCACTGATCCACTGAACAAGTATTTTTTTCAGTTTTTAAAGCTGTGTATCTAATTGACTATAATTGATAAGTTAATTATCAATTTTATGTTTATATATAACTATATATTTTTATATATAATTTATTGTCAACAATTTATTAGTTAACATACAGTTTATACAGTGTGCGCTTTGTTTTGAGGGTAGATTCCCATGATCCATCATTTACATACAACACCCAGTGCTCATCCCAGTTAGTGCCCTCAGTGCCATCACCCATTACGCCCCCCACCCCCATCAATCCTCAGTTTGTTCTCCACATTCAAGAGTCTCTTATGGTTTGCCTCCCTCTCTGTTTGAAACTATTTTTCACCTTTCCTTCCCCCATGGTCCTCCGTTAAGTTTCTCAAGTTCCACATATGAGTGTAAACATATGATATCTGTCTTTCTCTGAGTGACATTTCACTTAGCATAATACCCTCCAGGTCCATCCATAACCTAAATGTGAGACAGGTAACTGTCAAAACTCTAGAGGAGAAAACAGGCAACAATCTCTTTCACCTCAGCTGCAGCAATGTCTTACTTGACACATCTCCAAAGGCAAAGGAATCAAAAGCAAAAATGAACTATTGGGACCTCGTCAAGATAAAAAGCTTCTGCCCTGCAAAGGAAACAATCAAACTAAACGTTGGTTTAGTGATGGAATGGGAGAAGATATTTGCAAATCACATATCAGATAAAGGGTTAGTATCCAAAATCTATAAGGAACTTACCCAACTCAACACCTGAAAAACAAATAATCCAGTGAAGAAATGGGCAGAAGACATGAATAGACACTTTTCCAAAGAAGACATCCAGATGGCCAACAGACACATGAAAAGTTGCTTAATATCGCCCATCATCAGGGAAATGCAAATCAAAACCATGATGCAATACCACCTCACATCTGTCAGAGTGGCTAAAATTAACAACTCAGGCAACAACAGATGCTGGCGAGGATGTGGAGAAATGGGAACCCTCTTGCACTGTTGGTGGAAATGCAAACTGGTGCCGGCATTCTGGAAAACAGTGTGGAGGTTCCTCAAAACATCAAAAATAGGACTACCCTATGACCTAGCAATAGTGCTACTAAGAATTTACCCAAATGATACAGGAGTGCTGATTCATAGGGGCACGTGTACCCCAATGTTTATAACAGTGCTTTCAACAATAGCCAAATTATGGAAAGAGCCTAAATGTCCATCAACTAGTAAATGGATAGAGATGATGTGGTTTATATATACAATGGAGTACTACTTGGCAATGAGAATGGAATCCTGCCATTTGAACAAGTATGACTTAAGTATCACAGTGATACACTGACACTGAGCAGCTCTGAGGTAGTGGATACACTGTCGGGAACACGGGATCTCATTCATGCGGCCCACCCTCTAATGAGAAGGCAAAGTAAATACATGAACAGAGAAATAAATGTGTAATTGTAAATTGTAATAACCTCTACGAAGAAAATTTTAAGTTGTGATAGAGAAAAATGATGTTAGGGAAAGAAGATTATCAGATTCTTAGTTATGGCTAACTTCTTTAAAGAAATTATTCTAATGCTGAGAAGGGCGTTGTGCATGGCTTGGGGATTAGCCAAGCCGAGGGGAAACACGCAGCGTGTTGTGGTCCAGGACCTGCAAGAAGGCCTTTGAATCCGTAAGACAGGGAGACAGGGGACAGAGGAAGAAGTTATGCTGGAGAGGGAGGTAGAGTTTAAGGCATCTATGGTCTTATATAGGTTCTGTTAATGGAATTTGAATTTTATGCTAATATATTGGAAAGCAGTTGAAAGATTTACCAGGAGAGTGACATTATAAGGATGTTTTTGAATCCAGAAGAGCAAATAGTATTGACAAATAGTGTGTTTAAAAAAAAAAAAAAACAGTTCCTGAGAGGGTACTGAGAAATGCCAACGTCTGGTTGATGGGAGGAGAGAAATGAGTTTCTCAGGGGAGACCGAAAAGTGCCAGAGTGATCTAAAAATTTCCAAACAAACCAGGATTGTGCACAGTCACAAAATCAAAGAAAAGGGAAGTTTATGAAAGAAGGCTTGATTAATACTATCACATCACTGCTGCAGGTCAGGTATGGCCCACTGGATTTGTCACCACGGGAGTCATTGGTGATTTCTGAAATCATAAGATCAGAGGCCATTTCTGAATGTTTTGAGGCCTGTGAAGTGGGAACAGCTGTAAAGACAACTTTCTCAAGACCTGTTGAAAGGGCACCAGATGAAGGGGCATGTGTGTGAAGAGGCCAGCAGGATTCAGGAGGCTTTTTTGATTTTAATGGAAATGACTAGAAATTGTTCAAATGTAAATGCAAAGAAAATAGTTCCAGAGAAAGGATGAAGAGTTGGGGAATCTGTGGAGGGAGGATTTGGAATCCCCAACATTAGCAAAGGAAAGATGTCCTTTACCTCTTAATAGTGTATTTACAGGCACCTTGCAGTGTGTTGGTATGACTGGGAGAAGCTGAGAGAAATCTCAAATGACTCTTATTTAAAGAATGAGGTAAGGTTTTCATCTAAGAACAAAAGAAGAATGTTGGGATGAGAAGTTTGATGTGATGGTTTTCATGGCAGTAAATAGTCATTTAGACATCTTTCATATGGACCTTCAAGTAAATTAGAAGTGGAGGGACTCCTGGGTGGCTCAACCAGGTGTCCTGCTCTTGATTTTGGCTCAGGTTATGGTCTCATGGTCAGCAGGATGGAGCCCTGCCCTGGGCTCTGTGCTCACGGCACGGATCCTGCTTCGGATCCTCTCTCCCTCTCTCTCTACCCCTTCCACTCTCATGCTCTCTTTCTCTCTCTCTCTCAAAATAAATAAATAAACATAGAAAAGAGAGAAATATATACACACGTACATATATATGATAATTCATCATCCCAGAATGGCATTAAAGATTTTTGTCCCAAAACTCATTACACAGACTTCTGAAACTTTGGAGAGTACAATGAACATAATTGCACTTTCAACTTAAATGTAACAATAATCGATATTTTGCTGTGTTTGCTTTCTATCTTTCTCCCTCTTTCCATGTATACATATGTATGTAGTATGCATTTATTTGCATATAAAGTTTTACATACAGATTTTGTTATACAATTTAAAAGTAGAGTCATGAAATTAAGCAATAATATGGTTTATATTTTGATGACTGTTTTTGTGGTCAGAGTGTTTAAAGCAGATACAAATTTCATCTAATGATTAGACTGGCAATTTCACAAAATAAAAACTTTATAATGATTAATTGCTCTGATTACATGACTCCATTTAAGCATTCCAAAAGCTGCACTCTTTAAAAACATGTTTTAATTTTCTGAAAATTTCTGTTTTCATACAGTCTTGCATGTATAATTGGACTTGTTAAATCAAGAACAAAGTATTTACTAATACATAATTTTTAGAAACGAAATGTTTAAAACCCTGATGTATTTGATATCTCTGTTCAAACCATCTGAAAAATATGAATACATACACATACACACGAGTATATAATCACTTTGCTAACATTACTTTAAACTCTGGAAAACAAAGCTATTTTTTTTTTTTAAATATCCTGCAATACCTAGCATAGTGCTGTGTACCTAAGAGTTGCTAATTACCTTTATATAAATCTACATGTTCATCGACCCCCAGAGAGAGAGATATATTTGGTGGATATCTGGTGGTGGATGAATAAAATGCTATAACACAGTTTCTCTTATATCCCTTGGTTTTCACAAGCCTTACACAATAAAGCCGAATCCTTCCATGAGGTTTAGGTACTATTCTTAGGTCAATTCATAACAAGAGGGTCATCTTGTAATTATGTTTATTCCTTAGATAAATACAATCATTTTCTTCTAAGGAAATGCTTCACACTTTCTGAACTACTACCTCATTTATCTTCCCAGTATCCCTGGAAGGCCAGACTTAATCCCATTGCTTCTTTCTTCCATGTGTAGAGACTGCCTTACAATAGATAAAAAACATTTGCTTGTAGTCCCAGATCATCAGTAGATTTATAATTCAAATCAGCAAGTCATTTTCAGGTCGGAAGTTTTAACCATGTACCGAAATCGAGTTTATCTTCACTGTTATTTGTACACTTGCCAGGTGTTTAGCTATGTGTCCACAGATTTCCTAAAAGGATTCAGCCTCTAACCCTATCCACACTTTTTCCATGGCTTAGAATTGCTCTCTGTGCCCTGAACTAAAAATCAATGGTCCAACAAAAGTTTGTTTCTCTGGGAAGACGTGCTGTGCACTAAGTATCAGCAAGCAAACACACTAAAAAAGACAGCTGTCATTCTGTGGGGACTGCATTTTAGCTCCAGTATGCTCTGTCATGCCTGAATAACTCCAGCAAGCCGATGACAGCAATGTGACCAATTCCTGGGATCTAGAGGAGAAAAGTTGCCAAGTTCATTAGAAATACAGTAGAGGTTCATACCAGCAGGTCTTGTGGTGAACCT
The DNA here is from genome assembly GCA_004023845.1 of Helogale parvula. Classification (NCBI taxonomy): domain Eukaryota; kingdom Metazoa; phylum Chordata; class Mammalia; order Carnivora; family Herpestidae; genus Helogale; species Helogale parvula. The sequence continues at coordinate 11,412 of PJEM01009982.1, read as the reverse complement.
ACCCCCTGGCTGCCAACCCAGCCTCTCCGATCCCAGGTGCCATGCGACAGGAGCCCCAGCTGGCACTCAGCCAGCATGTCTTGTGTGCTCGGTCTTTGGACTTTCCACACAACACCCTTCATCTGCTATAGGAATAAGTAAATATTGCTAAATGCTGAAGTTATGAGGTCAGAAGTCATTTTTACTGTGTTGAGAAAGTAAAACCAACCAGACAGAGAACTTTGTCAAGACCTGTTAAAAAGGTAAAGAGAGGAATAGATGGCTGAAGGGAACAGTAAAGTTCAGGATGCCTTCTTGTCTTTAAACCTTATTTTTTAACATTTATTTATTTTTGAGAGAGAGAGACAGAAGAACAGAGTGTGAGTAAGGGAGGGGCAGGGAGACAGGGAGACACAGCACCTGAAGCAGGCTCAGCTGTCAGCACAGAGCCCGATGCAGGGCTCAAATCCAGGAACCTTGAGATCATGACCTGAGCCTAAGTCTGATGCTTAACCAACTGAGCCACCCAGGCGCCCCGCCTTCTCATTTTTCATATGGACATGATTAGAGTTTATTTAAATGTAGATGAAAACAAAACAGTTCTTTCTGACAACTGAAAAATGGTGAAGATGTAACCTTAACGTCTAATTCACATTATTCACATGCAAAAGTAAGCTTTTAAGAATCCAAACAATTAAAACAAGTTATTGATTGACTCATTGATGTATTTATTGGCTACACTGGTAGTTTCTCAATACTTTCTACAAGTGGTTCTGACCCAGAATTTTGTAACAGAATAAAACTGGGGATTGTTTCAATCATAATCATAGACAAGCCCACGATGTATACATATTTGGAAAAAAAGTTTCCTGTTTGGTGATGATGTATATACCCCCTAACTGTGAACCATTGCTAAGGGCATGTTCTACACAGATCCGAAGGCTTTGATTTGTACAAGTTAGTATGAAACATGACAATTTTGGGATAAAAAGGAAAAAAAAATAAAATTAAGAACATAAAAATGAAAGCTGTAATTGAGAGAAGTGGAAAATTCAGAAAAAAGTCAGTTGGTCATTTGATATATTTGCAAACATTAAGTTGTAGTTATTTTTGTCTATAAAAGCAAACCCCATGTCTCTGATTTATTTTCTGTTGTTCTATTAGACTTGAATGTAGCTGTCGGCTGCTTCTCTCTTGAGAGCTTTGATTTTCAAAGAAGAAATCACGTGAGAGTATCAACAGATCTTATTTATAAGAAACTTATGCTGATAAAACTCATTTGCCTTGCTGAGAAGTTAATTAGAATCTTCCTCACTAATACCAATTATACATATTTCTTGGTTTATTCTTCTTGGCCGGGGTTGAAAAGACTAGCAGACTACTTGGATTTTCCTACTCAGCCCCCAGGAGAGAACTCCTCCTTACTTCGTGTGGGCTGTGCACATGAGCACGGACATGCACTCTGTATGCCCTGTATTTGCGCATATAAAACACCTCTCCTGTTAATGTTAGAAGGAAGAAATATGAATGATACTGTCATGAGTGAAGACAGTCTTTTGAAAAAGGGAATTAAAAAAAAACTTTTCTATTGTAAGGAAGCAGGTCTGAAACTGACTCCATGAGACAATAGAAGGGCACACATTGCCCAAGGCAAAAGGGACCACCCTTGTAACATTCTAGGGGCAGGCCTAAAGATGGAGGCTAAGACCGGTCACGCCCTGCGTGATGGTCCTGGGCCCACTCTGTGATTGGTCAATACTCTAAATGTTGTGATTGGGTCCCGCCAGAAGTAACAAATACTCTGGGCAATGTGAATGGTTAGACCTGCTGTCAATAACATTGTATAATAATAATTGGATCACTGTACCTATGTCGTAGTTTCCTGTAACTCCCCCTTCCCAAACTCATAAAAAGCCCTGCCCTGCCTTTATTCGGGGCTCGCTCCACGTGGATCCAGTGCGTTGGTGGAGTCTGTGAGCCCGTGCTTATATAAGCCCGTAATAAAGCCCTTTGCTTTTGCATGCGTGATTCGGTCTCCCTGGCGGTCTCTGGTTTTTGGGGGCGATATTAAAATCTGGGCATAACACTATAAGTCTTAGAGAAAAAACTATTTTTAAGGGAAATGTGCTCAAAAATTCAAACTTCTAAAAATAACAAGGAAGTCACATTGTCCTTATTAAACTTATTCTCCTTTAAGTTTTGAGACAGAACAATAATATTTCTAAAGTGACCATTGTGAATGTATATTTACTTTTACTGGGAACAGGTTCTCTGCTATGAATCTTCAAATTGAGGAAGATCATATGATTAAAGGTTGTTGTTTCAGTTAACTATACCAGACAATGTAAGTTTAATTACAACATTCTGTCTTTTGAGTGTTGATTATCTTTGACTATCTCAAAATAGCCTCTAAGTTAGATTATTTTCCAGGTTTGGTTTTGGGAGTTTGTAGAGATGATTTTACAGAATCTAACAACAAAGACGGATTGTTGAAGTTCTAAAAATGTTATGGTTCACAACTCTTACTGCTTATTAAATTTGATCACATTTTATCTTCCCAACTGGGTTGTAATTTCCTAGAAGGAAGGGATTATATGTTGTATCTGGTTTTACTTCTTCCTACTCTACTGAAAATAGTCCCTGTGGAGTACATTACGTCTCTCTGTTACCACATCTAATGCTCTTTTATAGACCTTTGATCATTTTTCCCTCTCTGAGATGTTGGACACTGATTACTACTTCCTGTTTCTTAGCCTCTTTTAACTTCCTTAATGCTATATTATATCTTTATCTCTTTGAACTCTTCTCTGCTTTCTTTTTTTAATGTTTATTTATTTATTTTGAGAGAGAGCACGTGCATGGGTCCACATGCAAGCAGGTGAGGGGCAAGAGACGGGGGAGAGAATCCCAAGAAGGCTCTGTGATGTCAGATACCACAAACTGTGACATCATGACCTGAGCTGAGATTAAGAGTCAGATGCTTAATCTACTGAGCCACCCAAGTGCCCATCTTCTCTGTCTTCTTAATTGGCTCTGTTTTCTGTTTCCTGTCCCTAAGTTTGGGTTTTCCACAGGGCCTCATCCTCAAACTCCTCATACATCTAAAAATGGGTCTCTCCTGTGCCTACCATGTGGTTGATGCTGTTGTGGAAACAAGATAAAACTTGCCCTTGGCTCAAGGAACTTGGGGCAAATTGGGGAAATAGTTCATGTTCATATTCAAATTCAAATTCAAATTCAAACATCCTAGTATCAACTCAAAGTTCTCCCAAAATGGACCATTTTCTAGCTAAAAACATTTAATTACCCTGTTGTGAAAATGATTATGTTTATGCTGTGGACTCTTTATTTGCCCACATTGCACCTAATGTTTTTCTTTTCAAACACTGTGTCTCTGGAGTTTATTTGGTCTGCCTCGTAATCAGAGCAAACAAGAAGTTGGGAAGGTGGAAGGTACTTGAAGTAGGCTTGGGCACCACCGGGAGGCATGTGGTGATGTAGCTGACCAAAATAGAGGAACTTCTCAGAGAAGGGACAGGGTTTGGGCATCAAGATGAACCACCTACCCGCTTGGTCATGGAGTTTGATCAGTTCACTTAATCCTCTTTGTGCTTAATTTCTTCACCACAGGTAATTCTTAACCAAATGGTCGTGAGAGTTAAATGAAATAATATACCAATGTTTCCAGTTCGAGAGGTCATATTTGTGTTTAATTTTTGAAAATTAGCAGCCAAATACTGACTCTAGTTTTCTCAACTCTTTTTGGGGGGGGGGAGGAATTCCTCTTAGATAAATATTGAGGCTTTATGGTCAATTTTATATTTAATCTTTGACATTCTTTTATATTTTTTATTATATCTGTCTGTGACATTCTGGTAATTTCTTTTAATCTGCCTTTTTTATTATTTTTTTATTTTTTTTCTTTTAGAAAATGGAGAAGATAGTAATAACTTCCCAATGATTTTTTAATAGTTTATTGTCAAATTGATTTCCATGCAACACCCAGTGCTCTTCCCCATAAGTGCCCTGCTCCATCACCACCACCTCTTTTCCCCCCTTCCTCTTCCCCTTCAACTCTCAGTTCATTTTCAGCATTCAGTAGTCTCTCAAGTTTTGCGTCCCTCTCTCTCCCCAACTCTCTTTCCCTCTTCCCCTCCCCCTGGTCCTCCATTAGGTTTCTCCTGTTTTCCTGTTAGACCTATGAGTGCAAACATGGTTTCTGTCCTTCTCTGCCTGACTTATTTTGCTTAGCATGACACCCTCAGGGTCCATCCACTTTCCTACAAATGGCCAGATTTCATTCTTTCTCATTACCATGTAGTACTCCATTGCATATATATACCACATCTTCTTGATTCACTCATCAGGTGATGGACATTTAGGCTCTTTCCATGTTTTGGCTATTGTTGACAGTGCTGCTATGAACATTGGGGTACATGTGCTCCTATGCATCAGCATTTCTGTATCTTGGGTAAATTCCTAGCAGTGCTATTGCTGGGTCATAAGGGAGTTCTATGGATAGTTTTTTGAGGAACCTCCACACTGTTTTCCAGAGCGGCTGCACCAGTTTACATTGCCACCAACAGTGTAGGAGGGTGCCCGTCTCTCCACACCCTCGCCAGCATCTATAGTCTCTTGATTTGGCGTAGTTCAGTGGAGCTTGGCGTGCCGCCTATCTAATCTGCCTTTTTTAGACCCTAGTTCTCTCTTTAGCTATGGCTGGCCTCTGTATAATCCATCTGTTATCTTTTTTGTTTCAATGACTATGTTTTTACTTTTAGGGTTTCTATCTGGTCCTTCTTCACATTCCCTCTTATTTCATTTTGTCTTATGGTTTGATTCTTCCTTTTATATCTATATATTTTAAACATACTTAATTTAGCATCCTTTTCAAGATAGTGTGGCTGTGAGAGTGATATTAACTCCCAATGCCAGGGGCTGCTTTTTTTTCTTTCTCATTTAAAAATTACAACAGAATTCAAGCTGAGACTATTCTTGTTACAGTGATAGTATTTTTATAAGCAGAGTCATAGCCTTTGTGGTAACAAAATGATTCTTTGTGATTTCATGTACTTTAGGTGAATAAATAATGACATAAAATGCTCATGGCTTCTTATTTAGATAAACTTATTACAGAATGCACCTTCCCATCACAAGGTAAATAACTGTCCATCCCTTTCTTGTAGTAAAGTTTCCCCAGGCCTTTAGAAGGATTTACTACTTGGGGATTTAAGCACCATTGAGATTAGTTAGTACCCATTAGTTTAAGTTTACAACCAAGTTAAGTGACTTCTACCACAAACTAACAGGAAGATAAATCTTGGCATTTTATGCGACCTTGTCCTAAAACAGTCTTTCTAACATGAAACATATTACTAGCTCCTGAGATGTGTGTGTGTGTGTGTGTGTGTGTGTGTGTGTGTGTGTGTATTAGTTTATACCTTCTTCCAGAAACTAGGAAAGTGTTGACATCAGTTCAATCACCTCTACTATGCACCTGGCAGAAATCATTATTCACCTTTGAAGAGCAGTATTACAGCAAGTATGCTCAAACATAATTTATTAATCTCACATCATCTTGTAAGAAAAAAGGAAAACTACCGTTCTCTTCATTTTTCTAGATAGTAAATTATAAATGTATTTTTAAAAGAATAAATTTTCTTTTATTCAACATAACCAGTAATTATCAGCAATTAACATATATGTCCATTGATAACTGATTTATAAAGACATACAATGTAGAAAATAATAAAACAACATTGAATATGGTCTCTTCTTTCTTTGGAGAGTTCGGAGGTATTTTGTGGCAATGTAAGGCTTCATTGTCATCATCAGGACAATAATTTTTCTTGAATCTGTATTGGAGAAGCAAGGTTAGTAGATTTTTGACTGTTAGACTGACAGGTAACAATTTTGGCTCAACTCATCTTTTGAGTTGATTGTGGTGGTTTCTTTGTTTTCTTTTGTGTGTGTGTTTTTCTTTTCTTTGTTTTTTTCTTTTTCATCTCTGCAGAAAGCTCCCAAATAGGGTAAATAACATTCCAGGGAAGAATGCTTCTTCCAAGGGGTCAGTATTTTCCTGGGAAAGGAAGCAGCCCACAGTACTGATCAATGAGAGTGGAATCCACTCTGACAGTCTGTGCGGACTCTCACTCCAGGGATGTGCTTGTATGAAATGTCTCACTTGGAAGACCCATTGAGTTAAATGATATACTCATAAAAATCCTATATGTAGGCATCTTCTGGCTGGTAATTGTTTAATCACTACCAGAAGATTAAAAACAAAATTGGGCATTGATTTGTAGGTTTCTCTCATTCCATCTCAATAATGGTATAAATGCTCTCACAGCGGCCCATCTTAACTAACAATGGTTTAACATCCAGTTTGCAACATTCCTGAAAATTCAACAGTTGGCTTCTTAAGAGCCAGTGCAAGCCAGCTCTTGCACTCTGCTGAAATTCTTCCCTGTGTAAGTGCAATGTAACAAGAAAAAATAAAGCAATTTGATGTGCTGTGACCCCCTCAGTTAACGGGGACCTGCTTGAAAACTAGGACTAGGTTTTGTACCCAGAAGGCTGTATCCCCACAAAAGGACAAAGATGAAAACAACAGCAGCAAAAACAACGAAACAACCATGAGATGAATCTTCTTTGATTGAAAGCTTATATGCTTGGTTTTATTGCTTTTACTGGGATTTATAGAAAAAGCATAAGTGTTTGTTGTGTATTAAAGTCTTTTTTTTAATATCTAAAGAAGAATTCCACCTGCTTCAAAAGGGCTAAGTCAACAGAAGTCAGGAAAATAAATGTCATTGCTTTCTACCTCCTTAACTTTAATCACTTATGGACAAAAAAATGCTCTGCTAATAATTAATTGATCTAAAATATGAATATACTAAACAAGATTATATGATATTTGCATTACAACAATTAGACCCATTTTCTTTTATTCAGAGGATACAGAACACCAACTACCTAAACTGTTTAATTTCTTCCAGGGGTAGGATAAAAGTAATGTAATACAGAATAAATGTATTCTCTATTAGAACAGAACAGTTCCAATAGTTCTGCCATTTTTATTTAATAATGTTTTTACTGGTAGGAAAAATATTTCAGTAGCACTAATTAAAATGTCACTCATAACTTCATAATTACAATTACATGTTACATATCTCCTGTCTTTCTAAGTGCATGTTTTTATATTGTGAATGTCATTAACATTAAGTCATTAAAGTTTTTTTCATATTGTTAATCTTTGTAATATAATCAGTAATTCATCTCTGTATAGTACCTGGAGTTGATATATATCACAATTTGATTACTGATGATGGATTGTTTTAATACTTTAGATGCGCTATAATGATTATTATTCCAGATGTTGTAGATTTTTAAATAATTTCTTTTAATTTCCTAAATAGAATTAGCTAGAATGTAGTTTATCATCATGTAATGAAGTTATTCAGGGGCATCTGAGTATCAGTGCTTTGGTAACAAAATAGTTTTACCAAGTGTGAGGTTAATTGTCAGAATCATAGTTCTCAGTACCTAAGATAACCACCTTTTTTTTCTTTTTTCTTTCTTTTTTTTTTTTACTTTTTTTTAATGATTTATTTATTTTTGATACAGAGACAGAGGATGAGAGAGGGAGGGGCAGAGAGAGAAGGAGACACAGAACCGGAAGCAGGCTCCAGGCTCTGAGCTAGCTGTCAGCACGGAGCCTGACGTGGGGCTCGAACCCACGAACGTGAGATCTGATCTGAGCCGAAGTCAGAGGCTTAACCGACTGAGCCACCCAGGCGCCCCAACCCATATATTTTCAAGAAGCATTATCTTTTCCAGGAGCTTCTGCCCCCAAAGCATGACTCTTCCATTGTTCATAAAAACTGATAACCTCACTTACCCAACCTATTAATAGGACATTTTGAATTAAAATAATACCCAGATAAAATATTTTAGAAATGTGATGACTTATTAGCACTTTACCCTTAATTCTCATGATAATGCTATGAAGTAAATACTAATATTACTCCCAATTTACAGATGAGAAGCCCGAGGCACAGAGCAGTTAATGAGCATGCCCAGTGCTGTAGCTGGCAGCTGGCACTTTTTGCTGCATTTCCACAAGACGCATCTGTGTTAGTCTCCTGTGGCGTCTCGAAATATAATAAATGTAAAGTAATTTTAGGTGGCTTAATAATAATGGTGCAATATAAATGTAATCAAAGTTAATGCAAGTGCATAGAAATCTGACAAGGGGAAGACTCCTTTCTGTAACTTTGCAAGGAAGAAAAAAAATTAAAAATATATCGAACATAGGCATACAAGATAAAGATAATGCAACCAGATAGATTCATCAATTATAATGATTTTGAAATCCATTCTTCCCAAATTAGTTCATTTTATGTTTTAAAAATGTATATTTATTAACCTCTAACTTCGTTCCATATTATTCTGCCGAGTCCCTTGGGAACCAGTGGTGGAAACACGCAGGGCATTGGCTGTGACTGACCGCTCTGAGACCCGTTGTGTTTACAGCTGAGCCGTTTGTTAACACATCTGACCCCTCCTTTTATTTTCCTCTACTGCATGGGCTTCTCCTATAGAGTAAAAAAAAATGGTTTATTTAGCTTAACATCTATTAAAAGTCTTGGCCGACATGGAGCCATTACCCAGTAAATACTTTGATATTGAATGTTCGTATCAACAAAAACTTCCTGAAAATTTAGAGTGTTAGAAAACACAGAAGAAGGTATGAAGACATTTTCTAAAATGTGAGCAGGTTTTCCTGGATCACTAATTTTGATGTTATACAACTTTCCAAGAGATGGTTGACATTTAGGCGTTAATTCTTTTAGAATCCTTTATAGTTCCTTTATAATGTAAGCTTTTCTAGGAAAGAGAAAAACTCCAAGTTGTTGGGAAACTATGTTATTCATCCAGGTGTTAGGTACTAATAATTTTCCACTTAGTTGAGCTGCTAATTTTAATGCACATTGTTGTATAACATCTTACTGTATTCCTTACTAATGTTCATAGCAGGGAGACTGTTACTCTCTATGTGTGTGCATGGTGGTTACTGTAAGTAAATTACCTCAAGTTATCTTTGAAATTTGGGGTGATTTCTGATAGATAGGTATCTGTGTAAAGCATATTGAAAATTTTTTATTAGAATTCATTTTTTTTGCCATCGGTCTAATGGTAATTAGTATTATCATATTATTTTGAAGGCTGGAATTCCAAGGTCCTTCTGTATTCGGAGAAAATTAATGTCAAAAGGCACAAGAATTTTCAAAATATGTACTGACCTAGAGCAAAGACAGGCAGTGCTGTCAGTTTCTTTTCCTTTTTTCCTTTCTGTGTGTGTGTGTGGCAGCGTGGTTTCAATTACATGCAGAGAAGTGGGTGGGGCGGAGACTAACTTCCGGTGTCCAAGCAAGACAGTGAAACTCTTGAGCTCTGGAGGAGGGCGAACTTTCTGTCTGATGGCATGTTCAGTTGCCAAAGTCATTTTCCACATAATTTCTGATTGTGTATTGTATTGACTCTATGGGCTTAATTACCGGATTTTTCTTTGCGTGATTTGGGAATAAAGATGAATCGTTTAAACAAGAAACGCTGTGACCTATGTTACTCTTTCAAGTTTGAGATTTCAAAAATCCTTGAGAGAAGTAAGACTTCCCAAGTGGGTTCTAGCTGAGAAACTCCTTCTCATTCATGCCTGCCATCACACATTACCCCTCGTTCTTTATTTCTTTACCAGTCTAGTACAAAGCCATTTCTCTTCAATGAAATACTGTGATTTTCAAGGAAAGAAATAGTTTTAACTTTCTTTTCCTCGTGCTCCCAAATGGAAATTGGACCCACCGCCAGAGTTAATCTCATTCACCCATTAATAATCTATATGTTTCTTTTCTTCCTTCCACAGAATCAGCTGTCTGCTTGGTTGAGCATAAAGGGAGAATTTCAAATAGCCGGTTTCAATAAAATAATGTATTTTGTGCCAAATAAGTCCAACTGGGGCACGATGTTCAGTTTCAGTGCAGTTCAGTAAGTCTCCTGTCACAAAGTTGTATTTTATTGTAGCAACTCTAAGTAATGGCAGCACTCACTGTTTGTCGTTAGTTTAGAGTGATTTCCTTTCTTTTCAATTTTTTTTGATGCTTATTTATTTTTTAGAGAGAGAGAGAATGCATGCCCATGAGTGGGGAAGGGTCAGAGAGAGAGAGAGAGAGAGAGACAGACAGACAGAATCTGAAGCAGGCTCCTGGCTCTGAGCTGTCAGCACAGAGCCTGATGCAGGGCTTGAAGCCGTGAACTGTGAGATCCTGACCTGAGCAGAGGTTGAATGCCTGAGCCACCCAGGCGCCCCTGAGTGATTGATTTCCTTTCAAACAAAAAACTCTACTTTTTCTTATATAACGCTAGAGACCTGTTTGTCATACCTAAGACAAATTATATGGTTAACTTTTATTATTAGTCATTTTATCAAGAACTATGCCTTAATTGCCTCATCTGTGAAAGAAGCAGGTTGCCTGCATTGAATGGTCTGTAAGTTTTCTTACAGATATAATCTAAAATAACTCTATGTACTGTGTGGGTGGCTAAAAACCACTATCGAGACACTACAAGATTTTTATTGACAGATTTTGTCAAATTGTCCATCTCTTAAAAATCGGAGGTGAAAATTTCCATTTTCCCACACTGTTACCAACACCAGTGATAATAATTAGCCTTTACACTTTTGCCCCCAAATTACATATTTTTAAAATAAATTTATTTATTTAAATTCAAGTTAGTTAACATGCCATGTAGTATTGGTTTCAGGAGTAGAACCCAGGGAGTCATTACTTCCAGTTACCGGATAGACAGGATGTAGTATCTCATTGTGGCCTCAATCTGCACTTGTCTGATTACTCATGATGATTTTTATTTTTTATGACTTTTTCCTATTGTGAATCTTCTGTTGTAAGGTTCATCCTTTTTCTTGTGGGTTCTGAAGATTATTCTTCTGTGAGTCTCTGGTTTTGTTGCACACGTTGCTCTGCATTTTTCTTTTGTGCCATCGGAGATCCATATTATTATGTTTTCAAATTTGTCAATGTTCTGTTTGTGGCTTTTGCCATTAATCTTTTGAGAGGTTAGACTAGTATTGTTCTATGTTTTCACGTAGTGTTTAAGAGCTTATTATTCTGCCTAGAATGCACTTTGCAAGTGGTGTGAATTGATGATCGAATTATGTGTGTGTCTATGTGTGTCTCCTAATCTCATTATTGAAGTTTATCTATTTGAAATAACACCTTCATCTACAACAAAATTCCATACATCCTTGTGTCTTCTTTTCTACTTTCAATTCTGTTACATTGATATATTTCTCTATTCTTATGCCAGTAGCACAGTTTAACTTTTTTTTCCAATAACTTTTGAATCTGTTTT